>ONZH01027959.1:0-38088 GCA_900303285.1 Rhinella marina
GCTCACCACCATGCTTTACACTGTAATCTTATTGAAAGACAGACAATCAGGGGCTTCACCGCCAGGTTGTCAGGCAGTATTTTTAAGTGGGTCACCATTACCGTGTCCCTGAAAATTGCCTTGGGGTCATCACCAGACTATTTTTATGAAAGGCCATGGGGTTCTATACACACAGTGCTGACGGAAGCCCATCAGCCTTTCTAAACACAATTGAATCTGTCCCATCATGAGAAAGTCCCCCCAAGGAGTCCCCACTGTAACTTCCTTCACTTTCAACTACCTCACCCCCCGACACCTGTGTCTCGCCATTGTCCACCACCTCCTCAGACAACACTGGTAAATCCCCAAAAGTCATACTGAGGCTCACCACCATGCTTTACACTGCAATCTTATTACTGAGGCTCACCACCATGCTTAACACTGCAATCTTATTGAAAGACAGACAATCAGGGGTTCACCGCCAGGTTGTCAGGCAGCATTTTTAAGTGGGTCACCATTACCGTGTCCCTGAAAATTGGCGGTGATGGACCTTCGTTGCACCTAGTTGGGTGCTTCCCTAACATGTGATGGGCATGTGCCTCGCCTTTCTTGGTCTGGGTGAGCACAATTTCCATGAGGGTAGCCACCAGGCTGTTGCCTGAGAATTTGGGGTAATGGTGGGATTAGGCAGCCTCAGAGGCATCCATGCATGCTGCCCCTGCTGTTTCCTGTCCATTTCCGTGGTGTTTCCATCATTTTCTGAGGTTTCCAGGTTTTCACCCAGCCTTCCCTAGGCAGAGACTTGGTCCCCTGCAAAAAATGCTCGAGTCTCCCTTTGACTTCAATGGGGTTCGTTATTCGAAACGAGCACCCGAGCATCGGGAAAAGTTCGACTCGAATAACGAGCACCCGAGCATTTTAGTGCTCGCTCATCTCTAGTTAGGTCATGTGAGATTTTTGTAGAGCTGGTTGTTACGGACGCAGCGATACCAAACATGTCTAGGTTATTTTATTATTTTATTTATTTTTACCCAATTACAAATGTGTGTATATGGAAAAAAAAATTTCCAGATTTTTTTTTTTTTACTTTTTTCATTTTTTTTTTACATTTTTTTTTACACTTTTTTGACTTAGACCCACTTGGTTCTTGAAGATCCAGTGGATCTGATGTCTCTATAATACACTGCAGTACACTGTATAGTGTACTACAGTGTATTTTTCCTTTACACTAAGCCTGATCAGGCTCCTGCCTTTAGCAGGAGCCTGGTCAAGCTTGATATACCATGGCAAGCCGGATGCCTGTGAAGGTGTATGGTTGCCATGGTAACCATCGGGACGCTGCCACAGCAAAGCAGCTTCCCGATGGGAGGGGGAGGGTGCTCCCTCCCTCTGTTCTGGCCACACCATCGGGACACTGGCAGAGCAACTCAGCGCCCGATGGGGGAGGGAGGGAGCTTCCTCCCTGTTAACCCCTTCCATGCCGTGGTCCCTACAGACAGCATGGAAGGGGTTAAACAGCCGACATCACTGTCAGCACTGATGTCAGCCGTTACAGTAGATTGTCAGCTGTATGTGTACTGTACCTTACTTCCTGATCAGTCCTTGTAAGAACGTTCTTCTGGCTAGGCTTGCAGCTGCTCACCCCGTAGCCCGAGTAGTCAGGAGAAGACGTCCAGGTCCGTGAAGTTCCCATGAGAGAAGAGCAGCGTGTACCGGCTCCTGGGGCGCAGCGGCATAAACATGCAGCCCAGGGAGCTGCCCCGCTCCGTCCTCATAGATTTAATTCACATTGTTATTTTTGGTTAACATTAGCAATAAAAGTTACTGTATGTACAAGTACACTTTGAAATATACAGTATATACATACTGTAGAGGATCCCCAGTGAGCTGTGCCGTACAATGAAAGGAACTACAGTATAAAACTGTAGTTCCTTGCGCCATCTTCTGGTAACTTAAAGTAATTACACCTTGAATTCTTCAATGAATAAAGAATCGTGATATCGCTCTGCGCTCACGCGATTCTGCTGTGAGTGCAAGCGCTGCTACATCTGCATACTGAGATATACTGACATTAACCCATTCACCAGTGATAATGACATAATATTCATTAATACCCTAAGCTTTCAGCTATTCTGATATTACCCGTTAAACTACCAGGAATATTTACATTATTCCTTTCACTTCCCTAGACCTCCAGGAATTTAGACAATAACCTTCAAGCCACTGGACTTGCACAATATTTAATACAGTAATGTTTGTCTTTGTGCTATATATGCTGTGTAACTGGCTGCTTTATAGATTATTATTATTATTATTATTATTATTATTATTATTATTATTATTATTATTTAAAGCTATCGGAAAATGAAAAAAAAAGAACACCTGAAAAACCTAATGTGATGGAGCTCAGACTGACAAAGCTGAAATTGCTTGTGGTGCTTGGTCAATGATCAAACAACCATGGGGGTGCATCCTTTATTTTGGTTCAGCAGGGTCCCTTTATTTTGATTCTCTGACCCTGCTTGTTGAGGCACATTATCACATTATACTGGGTGGAATCTCCCTTTACTGCGATACAGGATGCCACTCTGGCATAGTAACGGTCAAACAGATGCCAGATAGCTTCCATGTATTTCCAAGTTCTTTCAACTTTGTTGAACTTAGACCCATAGTTTGGCTGATGTGATTGAAGGCTGCTGAACATTTGAAATCCATTGCCTCATCCAGACCTAGACATTCTCAATGGTGGAAGAGATCTGTCTATTGGGCTGGCCAAGGTAGCTTGATGAACACATTGTGGAAACGTTAATGGAACAGAATGTTTCCTAAGTAAGTAAAAAATCATTCATCAATTATTTTCATCAATGATTCATTGATTCACTTGTGATTCCATGATGTCAGTGGGGCCCCTAAGATTACCAAATGGGAATGGTCATGATAGCTAATTGAGCCCCACACCATGACACCTATTGATTCTGTTTCTCTCCACACTATGCATGATGAAAGCAGATTGCCTCCAGCCCTCCTGTGAACATTGATGCAGACATAATTAGTACTAAGGCACAACCTGCTTTCATCACTTAACACTATTGTTTGCCACTGATGGCTGCAACAGAATTCTCACAACATATACCCAGCTGCAGAACCCAAAGTAAAGGATGCACCACCTTGTGATCATTGGCCAAGCACCACTGCCAGTTAATATTTTGTCAATCTCAGGTCAATCACATTATGTTTTCCAGGCGTTCTTTTTTCATTTTGTAGAACTGTATAAATGTACAACATCCTAATAATAATGTTATAAAGCAGCCAGTTATACAGGACCACATACTGTAGCATGGCCTTCTCACAGAGAAGAGTCTTTCACTCTATAAACTCTATAGGTCCAAGTGTATTTAGAAATGTAAAATATAGGTTTAAACAGACAAAAGCTTTTCAGGGGTAGAAGAAACAAAGCAATTAAGAGTAAAACTTTATTATGGATTCCTAATAAATTAGTCCTAGTATTATGATTAGTGTTGAGCGAAGTGAAGCATTTAAGTGGAATTCGCTATAAAGTTTAGGAAAACTTTAATTTGCAATGAATTTGAATTTCTTTGCACTTCATGGTAACAAATCAGCTTTTCTCAAAATGGCTGCTGCATGTTATAAAGTGAAAGAAAGAAGCCCAGGAACACGAGATCACCCATAATGTTGTGCAGCCAGCTAATCCGCAGGTAGCCATCCCTACTGATGTCACAGCCCTATAAAACCCTCATCCTGTGCAGTCTCCGCCATTGTCCTGTGAGCTGAGCATAGGGTGAGGCATGGCCAGCGCTCATGTGCTAAGGACAATGTTGAATATTGAAGAATATTGGAGAGGGGGAGTACAGGGAGAGTGCAGGGAAACTTATTATGCATCACTTTTATTCCTACATTTACTTATTCCTACATCAGCCGTAAACTAAGATATATAATTCAATACCAACAAGAGCTCTTTCACACCACCGTTAGGGATTCCGTTCTAGCTTTCCATTATAACATCTTTATAATGGAAAATAACGGAATCCATAGGACGGAAATCAAAACGCACCTTTCAAATCACCTTTAGCACCTTTCAAATCACCTTACAAATCACCTTTAAGAGGCATTCCGTTTTGATCCGTCATAATAGAAGCCTATGGGAAAGCATAACGGATCCGTCTGGTTTCCGTTATGCTGGACGGAAAACAAAGTTCTGTCGACAGGACTTTGTTTTCCGTCCAGCATAATGGAAACCGGATGGATCCGTTATGCTTTCCCATAGGCTTCTATTATGACAGATCAAAACAGAATGCCTCTTAAAGGTGTCCGTTTTGATTTCCGTCCTATGGATTCCGTTTCTTTCCATTATAACGATGTTATAATGGAAAGCCTGAACGGAATCCCTAACGATGATGTGAAAGAGCCCTAAGATGGAAGCCTTTATTATTCCACTGTCAGTGTGCCAACCAATACCATCCAGTTTGCACCCCTTATGGGGGCCATATCTTAATGATGACTATCCCCATCTTTTGTTGGCTTTTCTTCTTCCAAATCATCCTTCAAAGTTTCTATGTCCTAGAAAAGTCACAAGAGAAGAGGAGCTGGATGTCCTGATGACATATTTTCATTGATATTAGATGATGGGGATAAGGAGGAAAAGTAGATGGCAGAAGAAGGGATCCCACCTGTAGGGCAGGAGAATGCTGGCGTTGGAGAATTTGGTACAGCCCCTATTAAAAGGTGCATTAAAGGTTCTGCATGGTCATTAACAATGAAGACCAACTATACAATGCAGCCATTATTAAATGAAAGGCAGTTGCAGGCTAATTGCCATTGCAGGTCTTCAACGCAGCATGGCCACAACCTGCCCACAGCATGGCCTCTCCGTGTGGCCATACCCTAAGGCACAGTAGCCGGGGTATACCTGATTTATAGTAATTTATGACAAATTCATTCATAATGAATCAAATTTCTTGTGGAACTTCGGCAAAGCTGCCGAATTGAATTGTTCAAAACTTTGTTCATCTCTAAATATGATAATAGGAACATGGGTGAGTGCATTCTTATTACAATGAAATATACCGAAGCTTAATAAAGAGCAAATAGTAAAGAGTTTTTTAATGTACAGTACACATTTATGCACATATGTGATACTGTACCTGCATTTACAGCATAGGGTATACCAGCAGTCTTTTGGAAACATATTAAAATCATGCAGTGTGAAGATGAATAGTTATTTATTTTACTACTGTGTATTTAATGTGTAGATTTATAAAATACTGAAGATTAAAGGGTTATTCTCATTTTAGACAATGGGGGCATATCGCTAGGATATGCCCCCATTGTCTTATAGGTGCGGGTCCCACCGCTGGGACCCGCACCTATTTCCAGAACGGAGCCCCCAAACTGAATGAGGGCGCACTGCGCATGCGCAGCCGCCCTCCATTCATTTCTATGGGGCCGCCAAAAATAGCCGAGCGCTGGCTCGGCTACTTCCGTCGGCTCCATAGAAATGAATGGGAGCGCACCGCGCATGCACGGCCCAGCTCCCTTTCATTTCTATGAGCTGCGCGGGGAGCTGCCGGAAACCTGGGGTCCTCCAGGCGCAGCGCTCCCCGCTCCGTTTTGGATATAGGTGCGGGTCCCAGCGGTGGGACCCACACCTATAAGACAATGGGGGCATATCCTAGCGATATGCCCCCATTGTCTAAGATGAGAATACCCCTTTAAGAGTAGAGATGAGTGAAGTTCCTAAATAAAATCAATTTGGCTGCTTTGGCAAATTTTACAAAAAAATTGCTTTTTGACAAATTATTTCATCACAAAGCACATTTATTTGTAAGTAGCAGGTGCAATGACGGGGAAAGTCATGCACAAAAATCCTCCTCTGAGCGGACACGTAATGGACCCCCTTATAGCCTATAGGGCCCGTAGACTCTGTTTGGCTCAGTTGTGTGCTGAATCTATCCTTTCCATTCTCCTATAACGGAGCAGGAGACCGGAAAGGCTGAATGCTGATGTGAACTCAGCCTTAGCAATGCACTGCATGCATATTTATGTAGAAACACATATTCTGTTGTGGTGCTCCATGTCCAGAATTTTCAGCTATACACCATCTGTATAGAACAAACATGCAGCATTTCCCTTTGAATGTGGTATGCAAGCTGATTCACTAATGAACTTAGGGGGGGATTTAGCATTCCCTCTACATCATAGATTTAGCATTAAAAAGTCACAAAACCTGATTTTGCAACTTTTTATATGCCAATATGACTAGACTTAGTCACAACTGACATTATTCCTCCGCCCTCAGCAGTTTCCAAAAATAGGACTTGACAAGACATGCATGGGGCCAATGATCCAGTACACTTATCATGATTTTTGCCAGAAACTAGTGTAAATGATTACTGACATCTATGGATTGGAGACATTTAATTTATGATGAGGCCTGTGCATCGCCCATCAAGATTGGCGTAACACATGCTGGTCTTGATAAATCAGAGCCTTAAAGGTTATTCTGGTTTCAATCATGTCCCCCCTTTCTCTTCTTTCCTCCAGACTATACATATTAAGAACTCTGAGTCTTTCTTTCTATGCTTTAGACCTTCCACCATTTTTGTAGCTCTTCTTTGGACCCGTTCTATTTTAGAAATATCCTTTTGCAGATGAGGTCTCCAGAATTGAACACAGTATTCCAGATGTGGTCTCACTAGAGCTCTATACAGAGGGATCACAATCTCCCTCTTTCTGCTTGTTATACCTCTAGCTATGCAGCCAAGCATACGATTTGCTTTCCCTACCGTCTGGTTGCATTGGTTACTCATTTTGAGGCTGTCAGAGATGACTACCCCCAAATCCTTCTCTTCTGATGATGCCGTCTACATTGCAGTGTTAGTTCAGGGTAATTACTATCTAGACACCGTCTAAATTGTAGTGTTGGTTCAGGGTAATTACTATCTAGACGCCGTCTACATTGTAGTGTTGGTTCAGGGTAATTACAGCTTCCTCTTCGATTCACTCGAATGGGACCAACAGCTGTAATTACCTTGCACCAACACTACAATGTAGATTACATATAGGTAAACCTTGAAGAGGATGCAGCTCTCACATGAGCCTTTCAAACAGCTGATTATTGGAGGTACCAACAATTCATCAGCTTCATGATCTTCATGAAACCAGAACACCCATTTAATGTAGTCCTTAAAGGGAATCTGACACTAGTTTTATGCTGCTAAGGTTCTAACAGCTCCAGCATATGTAGAGTCCTGATATTTGTGAGCCTCTGGCTTTCTCTGCCCCAGGCCACTGATTGATAGTTTTTTTCCAACTGAATTAGCAGGGGGGGGAGCTGAGTAGCTCATGAATATTTAGGACTCATCGGTAAAATCGGTATGTACTAGAACTGTTCAGTACAAGATTTTAGCAAAAGAAAGTGACCAGCATTTTGGTAAAGGGATCTGTCACTAGTTTATCTTAGCCTTAGTTAGGAGTCCATAAAACTGGTGACAGATTCTATGTAAAATTAATCTGAACTATTCATATACATCCATATAAAACTGCACTGCCTTCTCTGCTGAAAGTGCCCTCCCTGTACTAAAACATTTTAAAAGGTTCTTTTTTTCTGATAAAAATAAATAAAAAATGTGCAAATCATACTGAATAAACAAGGAAATCTATACTAACCCAACATGGCAGCCTATACAGAGCTCATTTGGGGATGCTGTATTGGGACCATATTTTTATATAGTCATAGATGACTTCTGCATTAAATCCTGGAAGGCTTGGTTTAATTATGCTACATTAAAGGGGTTGCCCCACGAAAAATATTTTATAGTCTTTAAACCAGCATCTGGATCTGAATACTTTTGTAATTGCATGTAATTAAAAATTTAGCATAGCCACAAGTTATTCAATAAAATGTACCTGTATAGCATCACCTGTGGTTTCTTATTTTTCTTATTTTTGACCTTCTCATTGAGATGGCGGCACATGCTCAGTTTCATCCTTCAACTGCGTGCTGAGCTGTGATAGAGAGAGCTGAGATACGCCCCCTGAGCTCCAGCAGAAAAGACACTCCCCTGCTAGCTTGATATAAATCTAGCGAAGTAATGAATGAGGAGATCGCTGGATCCATGTGAGGTACAGGGTTGGTTCTAGCTATCTTAGAAAGAGGTTGTCATGTACTATATGATGTCTAATTTTAATTTTTTACATTAGCCATGGGATAACCCCTTTAAACATTTCAAGGATTCATCAATTACAAATACCTGGTCCCATTATATACATTTCTATGAATACTCTACATTTCCATGTAATGTCACCAACCCAATTAACATCTTTATTATAGGCATAGTCTGCATTGTTTGCTAGGTGCTGACAGATGTGAGCATCTTTGTATCTGTGCATGTCACGTTTTTTCATTATGTAATGCTCTACATCTTTCTCAGCGAATGGTTCCAAAAAAATCCACTTTCCAAAGAGTATAATTCACATTACATTATTTAAACTACAGGTAAAATAAGCTGTCAGTTCTCTTTTCTCTCTCTCTTACACTGCTTAGAAAGGAATAACGCCCAACTTTTACAGAAAAGTTTGATTGTAACTGCCACAAAAGATCATCACCTCCTGCACCTGTCACCAGTTATAGATTTGTCCTCACTGCAGAGAATTGCAAAACTCCTTCTATTCCAGTTCTTTATGAGAAAACTGTTCAATTCTCTGTGTTTCAGTCAGAGGTGACTAAAGGAGGA
Organism: Rhinella marina; assembly: GCA_900303285.1. Classification (NCBI taxonomy): domain Eukaryota; kingdom Metazoa; phylum Chordata; class Amphibia; order Anura; family Bufonidae; genus Rhinella; species Rhinella marina. Next base: position 8,733 of record ONZH01027959.1, read on the forward strand.
GCAGAGATCGGAGCTGCACCCGGACCCTAGTGCCCAAGGAGGCCTAGAGTACTTTGGTCATGTTAGAATACACCAGTATTGTACTGTAGATTGCACTGCACACGGTGGGTGGGCAAACCTATTACAGACTTTAATTTGGATCTAGGATATTCAGTATCTCATGTCAATTAATGTGTCATTTTTATGTCCTTAAAGTCTGAATAAGGAAAGGTGTCAATGCTATTCATCCTTGACTTTAGTATCTCTAGTTGTTTTATGGATTTAAACTGCTAAAAATGATCATATCAAAATGATTTTCTCATCAATGTGGTACACAGATCTGCTTAAAGGGAATCTGTCATCAGTGTTAGGGCTCATGCACACGAGCGTATGCCGGCTGTGCCCGTGCTGCGGGCCGCAAACTGCAGTCCGCAATGCACGGGCACTGACCGTGGGGCCACCGCATGCTGATTGCGGACCCATTCACTTGAATGGGGTCCGCGATCCGCATCCGAAGGTCCGCACCGCAAAAAAGTATTCCGATCCTTTCCTCCTCTCCGCATTTCCTGGATTGCGGACCTATTGAAGTGAGTGGGTCCGCGATCCGTGATGGGGGCTGCACACAACCGGTGCCCGTGTATTGCAGACCCGCTGTATGTGAGCCACAATACGGCCACGGTCGGGCAACGGCCGTGTGCATGAGCCCTTATCCTGCTAGGTTCCAACAGCTCCAGCACTTGCCAACAAGTCCTGATATTCATGAGCTTTTGGCTTTACCCGCCGCACCACTAAATGAGAGTTTCTTTTTCCAACTGAATTAGCAGAAGGGGGCGGAGAAAACCAGGAGCTCATGAATATTCAGGACTCATCATTATGTGCTGGAGCTGTCCAGTACAAGATTTTAGCATAACAACTGGGATAATTTTAGCATCTTGCTAAGCGGGTCTATAACTTTTTTATTTTGCCCTTTGGCTTATTTACCACTACCAGTATTAGTTCTGGCAGGTTGTTCTTTATGTGACTGTAATGTAAGGTAAATGTATGAAGCAACTGAACGACTGTACTGAAAATAGCTATAATGGGGACTGGTAGAGATTTGGCTGCAACCTTGCAAATATGCCGAATGGCGAATCGGCCAGAGAATTACTGTTGTGGCTGGAAAAGCCTGCCGGATCTCTGGAGGCCAGTGTGAAATTATCTTAAGAAAGTAAACAATTGCATTCGAACAACTTTGTGTGCAGTAATATTTGCATGAACATGCTTGTCTGTCATCGTCTTTAAGGCTAGGGCTACACGGCGACAGTTGTCACGTGACACCCGTAGCAGCCAGGATCCCTGAATATCGGGGATCCCATAGAAATGAATGGGATCGCCGCGACAATCGCAAGAAATCCAACACAGATGTCGCGCGACAACTGTCGCCGTGTAGCCCTAGCCTTAATCTCTAATTGCAATTGTGTCCTTAATTAGCCTAAACAATTATCTACTTGTTAAATGTGCTTCTTCTCATGAGATCCAGTTTTGAAAGTTGATGTATCAAGGAAAAGTGCTTATCTGTCTAGAAATTAGAGATGAGTGAGTCATCCAAAATTCGCTTCGCCGAATATTCACCGAATTTCTGACAATATTCATACTTAAATGAATTTATTCGGTCAAATCTATGTTCAAAAAAACAATCGTTGTTTTGCGAACATTCCTGCACAAATTATGAACGTACAGTCAGCGTAGTTAAAAGTACACAATACATAAGGATTAGCGTACAAAAGTGCCTCCGAATCCTTAGCGTACTATTAATGTGCGAATGCGTCATACGCCCGAGGCTAGGCCGCGGCGTACAGTCTTTAGAGGCAGTCCATATGAGGTAGAAAAATAAGGTGCTCACTGCTAGCTATCCAGCTAAGTGCATAATTTACTAAAAACACTGGACAATAAGTGCATAATAGGACACATACATTGCAGTACCAGAAAAATAATACACACAATGGGCTAAAGTGCTGAACCAGTAAAAACAGTGTAGCTAAAATACAGCAAAGACTCTAGTTCACAGCTGAAACGTTGTGGTCCCACATTATGGGTAAATAAAAGGACTTTTTGTTTCATTTTTAAGTGAGTGTGCTGCCTATTTTCCTTTAAAAAAAAATACAGCAAAGACATAAGTATGCAAACATTTTAGTGCAATCAATTTCACATTTGTAAGCATAAAAGGCTCAGATATACGTTAGAGTATCTCCTCGTGGCTCCTTAGCATGATAAAACACTGTCTGGAACACATAGTTCAAAATTCAATTGTAATCCACGTGAGGTAATATTGTATTCCAGTAATCCACATGGATAATAGAAAATAGCAGCAAAGAGAGAACCCTTTTTGCAAAGGGGGCTCCCAAATAACCTGAGAAGGGGGGAAAAAGGAAAATAGGCGGTCTTAGGCGCAACTGGGACTTTTCTGCAGAATGGGGGGAGTCCTGATAGCCATGCCCATCTGGGTGAGAGTCAAACGGGGGCAATACAAACAAACAAACATAAAAAGTTTCAACTAGCTCTCACCCGTCAGGTGCAGTCCATGGTGTGGCTCCCATAGGTCCTCCTGAGGTGTACTTTAAATCACCCAGCCAGTAGAATGGTTCCTCAGATGAGGGACCTGAAGTCCTCCTTGCTGGAACTGCTGCTAAACGATATCAGAGGACGCTCCTGCCTCTTGTATGCCACGCTCGCTTCTTCTGGAATTCGGACGTGACCGGGACCGGGTGGTGGTCACGCTGGTGACCGCTGCAGCCATTTGCACTTTTCTGGATCCTCCTGCCGGGACAGCAGGGGTAAGGACTTCCGGCTGCAGCGGTTCTGGCAAGGTTGCATCCAGGGAAGTAGCCCCAGCTTCACTGGCTGCTGCTGGCTTCATCTTCCACAGGAGCTGGTATTGGTGGATGACCGTGGATTGGAACATAAACAATTTTGTCGTCAGCTGACCCAGCTGAAAGGACTGTGGTGGTGGTGGTGCTGGCAGTCCAGGAATCAGAGGCTCCGTCTGTGGCTGTGGCTTTTCTCTGAACCGGAGGACGCCATCTGGGGACTCCTGAAGGCAGAGCAAGCGTCCTGGACCTGGTGGTTCATCCGGCCACACTTCAGGTTCTGTTGTAGGTACCAGGGGCTTAGAAAGGAGGGTAACCCCGGTCGCAAAGGGACCTTTCAGAGACGCCATGGGAGTGTACTCCACCTGATCCCCCAGGTACAGGCTGTGATGAGGTTGTGGCAGGTACGGCCGTTTCACCGACCTGCGGCTCACAAAATACTCCTTTCCGTCCTCATCTTTTGCCAGGAAGCCAGACCCTCTCTCTCTCAACGGAAAAGCACAGGACCATTCCCTTTCGGCGTTCCAATGTAGGATCTCCTGGTCTAGGGTGGTCCAGTACCTGGATGACCCAGTCCTCCACAGCGTTTTTATAGTCCCAGAGGGTCTGCGCATGGGCCGTCACCGATGGTGGCACAATCGGGTTCTGCCTTATGGAAGGTGTTGTCGTGGATCTCCTCCTGGGCGGCAAAGTGGATGCTCCAGCCGCCTCCACCGCACGAGTCACAGCAGATGCTCCAGCTGCACCAGCCACAGCAGACGCACCAGCCGCCTGACGATAAAGAACCGCCTCGCGATATGCAGCTAAATCTGCAGACGGTAAGGGGAATAAAGGCACTGTAGGTGGTTTACTCGCCTTCAATACAGAGCGTGACACCCTGATGTTTGGAGCGGGCGGTGGTTCAGGGAACATGTCCCCAAAGACCATCTGGTTCCAGTTGGGATGTTGCTCTTTAGCCATGCTTGATACTTGCTTAGTGTTCAGCGCTGGTCTAAACTGGTTCAGAGAAGGGTGGAGTACTGAGCGAGGAGTCTTCACTCCCTATGCGTGCAAATAGTTAGATCCCGGTGGGCCAGGCTGTTTTTTTCCAGTTCTGAGGGGGGCGTATCTTCACTTTACCGCTCTTGCGTGGGCGTATCGTCATTTTCCCGCCTCAGAACGTGTACATTTTGTACGTTTCATACTTATCATACGTATTTACGAATACATGCATACATTTACGAATAATACAAAGCGAATCCGAAAAATCCGGATTCGCTTCGGAGAACATTTCCAAGATTTGATACGAATATACAAAGCGGTGAATAGATTCGCTCATCTCTACTAGAATTGCAACTTTTTTTTTCTTTCAGAAACTACAGAGGTGAATTATATTTTGACTTGAGCAAATCAGGTTCTAATTGCTGTATCCGAACCCAATTCTTTGGAAATGTTGCTAACAATATCGGCTTGGTCCTACTGTAAAAGGTATGGCCTCCACAGAGGTCCTTTCGAAGTTTCCACAAATATCACAAGGCTTACTTTGTCTCGCCTCTATCACGTGTCACTTTGTTTATTCACATAAATTAATGTATCAAAATACTAATCCGAACTCGGCTTCATATTTTGATACAGTAACTTATGCGAAACTTCAGAAAGACCTCTGTGGAGACCATACATTTTACTGTACAACAAAGACTATATTCTTAAGGTAGTTTTTAAAATTCGCTTAACCCTAATTATAATGTATCTGAAATCAGTCAGATTAATTCTGAAATGAAGACACCTACTGAATGAAGCAATAGATTTTATTCTATTATAGACTGGTTATAGGAAATTAGAATATCTGAGAAGAGAAAGAATATTCTGAGAGCAAAAAAAAAATTCTAATTTTGAATTTTGCGTTGACTACATGCTGGGTTCCAATAATGGGAAAATTGATGCTTGGCTTTGATATTTACTTGTAAAATCAGCAAGGACACCATTTTTAAATTTTAAATAGGCAATTTCCAAGCTACTTTCCTACTATCCTACTTTCCTACTATCTTTCAGTATAATCTGAAATCCCACATATGGTTTAGACTACCTTTAAAATATGTTGTGTAAGAAGTCTGCAAATTATATGTTGATCCTTGCTCAAGGTAAAGCAATGCACAAAATTATATTGTGACTACTTCATCTCATTTTTTTTCTCCATTTCTCTGGATTTTGTTCTCAATTTGCCCCCTCCCCCTCCATAGTTACAATACTATATATGCATTGTTAGATAAGCCAGTATAGTTCATTGCATTGCTTTGCTTGGAATTGCTACAGCTGCAGATGTGTTTCTTAAAGAACAAATAATAAGACTCTGTGGCATACTTGACAAAATCATTTCTGACAGTGGAGTTCAGTTTGCATCCTGGTTTTGGAAGCCCTTTTGTACAGCATTGCAAATCAAATGTCTCTCTCCTTTGCATACGGTGCTCATAAAAATGGTCAATCTGAAGAGACAAATGGTGGAAAAACATTGCATTGTTATTCCTTCTAGGCCTAAGATATTTTGGAGTGAATAATTTTTAGAAATGTTGTTATAACAATGTAGTACTTTCATTAACCACTAAGCCACCATTATTCGACTAGTACATAATAGATTCTAAAATTTAATTTCTATATTGCCCAAACTGTGATCCCTGCCATCCAAATTAGGCTAGTTTCACACTAGCTTTGTATCTGGTAGGCTGTCCCAATAGGGAACAGCCTGATGGATCTCTCTGTATTCCTGCATTGCTGGAAGCTACTGCATTGCCGTCCGATCCCATTAACTGCACATAGCAGTTTTTGTCTGGATGATTCTTGTCATATTTGACAGGATGCGGCCTAATCTTTGCTGCTCCCCATTATAGTTAAAGGGGCTGGCGGGTATCAGGCAGCATCCACCAATGCCCGATCCAGACATCTCCGGCAGGCTGCTTCCTGCCAGGGATATCTAACACTAGTGTGAAACTAGCCTAGAATCTCTTATAGTGTTAGCTTAAATTTAAAACTTATCACACCCACAGGTCTGTGACCACTACTGGGACCCCTATTAATCACAAGAATGGGGGGTCCCCAGGTGAGTCAAGAATGTGCACTGCTGCCTCACTCAACTCTATAGGACTGACAGAGGTAGCTGAGTAACATTGTTTGAATGGATGAAAAAAGAAATCTGTCCATCCATTTCAGACTATTATCCTGCAAGTTGATCCAGAGGAAGGCAAAAAAACTCCAGAATAACTAGCTGGATCAACAACCTCTCCAGAACTCTAATAAATGTAACTTGTAATACTATCCTGGCCTCTCTTGAACTCTTTTAGTAAATTCACCATCTCCCCAGGCAGAGAGTTCCATAGTCTCACTGCTCTTATCGTAAAGAATCCTCTTCTATGTTTGTGTAGAAACCGTCTTTCCTCCAGATCCAGAGATTGTCCCCTTGTCACAGTCACAGTCCTAGGGATAAATAGATGATGGGAGAGATCTCTGTACTGATTCATGATATGTTTATACATAGTTATTAGATCTCCCCTCAGTGTTTTTTTTTGTAAACTGAATAACCCTAATTTTGATCATCTTTCTGGGTAATGTAGTCCATCCATTCCAGTTATTACTTTAGTTGACCTCCTCTGAACTCTCTTCAGTTCTGCTATGTCTGTCTTGTTCACAGGAGCCTAGTAGATTGTACAAAGTACTTCATGTGTGGTCTGACTAGTGATTTGTAAAGTGGCAGGACTATGTTCTCATCACCGGCATCTATGCCCCTGATAAGGATGGCTCTCAAAGGGAGCCACAAAGTTTGTTTCTCCACTCCAAATTAAAGTAATCCTAGGATTTTACATGCATGGAAGAAACAACACTGACACCTTGTAGGGTCAAAGAGGTTCTTGTTTATTAGAGGAGGGTACAAGGGTTATATACCCCAGTGAGGAGTGAATCCTCTCCTGAGGGTTAGGATATATTTTATTTGTTAGTAATGCAAAATAAAGTCTCACTTCTGCGCATCTAGTCTAGCTAAAGAATGTAAACTACAGATAAAAGCAGGAGTGGTCCCGGAGCCCGCGCCATCTTGTAATGGCTTCACATCTTCAGTCTTCATATCCATAACACCCCTTTTGTCTTATTGGCCTTGGCAGTAGCTGCCTGACACTGGTTTCTACAGTTTAGTTTGCTATTATCTAAAATTCCTAAGACCTTTTCCATGTCCATCAGTTTTTGTGAGCTAAAACCAGGAGTGAAGGCTATACAGAAATAAGGTATAATGAAAATATCTGCACCTGTTCTGTGTTTTTGACCCACACTTGGTTTTGGCTCACAAAAACTGATGGAAATAACTGATCAAATAACTGACGTGTGAACAAGGCCTTAGTGTTATCTTCAAAGATTGATATTTTACTGTGCAAGCCTTCTACAAGATCATTAATAAATATATTGAAGAGAATAGGGGCCGATACTGACCCCTGTGGTACTCCACTTGTGACAGTGACCCAATCTGAGTATGTATCATTAATAACCACTGTCTATTTTCTATCACTGAGCCAGTTACTTACTCACATACAGACATTTTCTCCCAGGCCAAGCATTCTCATTTTGCATACTAACAATTATGTGGTACAGTGTCAAATGCTTTGGAAAAGTCAAGACATATGACATTCAGTGACTCACCCTGGTCAAGTCTAGAACTTACCTCCTCATAGAAACTGATTAAATTAGTTTGACATGACCGATCCCTTATGAAGCCAGGCTGATATGTCGTTATGTGCTTATTTTTATTGAGGTACTCCAAGATAGCATCTCTTAGAAAACCTTTTACCCATGAAAGATGTTAAACTTACCGGCCTATAGTTTCCAGGCTCTGTTTTTAACTTTTTTTTTTAAAATATTGGCACCACATTTGCTATGTTCAATTTCTGTGGAACACTCCCTGTCGATATGAAGTCCCTAAATATCAGAAATAAGGGTCTGCCTATTACATTACTTAATTTTCTTAGGATACGGGGATGTATGCCATCTGGTACTGGCGATTCGTCTATTTTCATTTTTTAAGACGCTGCTGCGCTTCTTACTGGGTCAGACAGACCACTTTTAATAGGAAATTTACCTTTACGTTCTGCATTTCATCTCACAGTTTATTTTCCTCAGTAAATACAGTAGAGAAAAAAAAATGAAATAGTTCTTTTTCTCTTCATCACTCTATGCAACTCTTCTTCATAGTTCTGTAAAGGTCTACACTTTCAGATTTATACTTTTTTCCATTTAGTATAGTGCTAGATTTGAAGGACCCATTTTCTCTTGATCAGTGGGGGTCTCCAATCCTAAATGATCTGTTTCAAACTTTGGCCAATCCCTTCATGGATAACATATTAGTTACTGGTGTTTTTTTTATTTTTTATTTCAGTATTTCAGCCATCAGTGTTGTTAATCTTTGTATTTTACTCTTTTATTTATTTCAATCACAGAATGTGATGTGGGTCATATGGCCCAATTTCTCTCATCCCCTGTGATTCAAGACCACATGCTGTACATCCAACATGTGATCCTCACTGCTTGGTTTCAACTGCCTATATGTTGTCATCCTTGATGTCATCCTTACATGGGAAGGCTAATGCTGTATCTTTCACAGCATATGTGTGTTATCTACACTATGTGCATGCACTAAGAAAACTAGTAAAAAGAATGTGTACTAGACAGGGAATGCTCAGACCTAGTGGCTCTTCTGTGCTGGTCCTAAAGCTGCTTCGAGAACGGACGCATGGCAGTCTAGCAAAAGTATTTAAAGGCTTAATGCAGTATGCTTTATTTCATGTGTGAAGTTTAAATAGGGTTTGAAGAGCACTGTACAACAATCAGAGTTATTTTTGCAGGCTGAACTGATGGTCCAATCTGTTCTCGAGGCTGTGTCAGATGGATCAGGCAATAAGAGGCAGTTGAGAGGAAGATGGCAGTTGGGAGCAGAGAAGATAGATCTGATGATACCCTGATTAGCATGACTCTGTCCAGAGAGACGAGAGCCATGTTCAATGCCACATCTTTATAGCGTGAATTGTTGTCAATAACTGTGGTCGGTGGGCTCAGAAATTGATATACAACTAACGTACTGTGTGCCCTCAGTGAAAAACTAAAACCATTAAAGGGGTTCTCCAAGTTAAATTTATTGATGACCTATCCTCAGGAAATTTATTGATCACCTATCCTCAGCCCATCAGCTGTTTGAAGAGAAGGCGTGTGCCGTACCAGCGCTGCCTCCTCTTCACTGTTTACATGCTGGCCGAAACGGGGGTAGTGGTGAGTAGATGTAATTACACCTAACCACCCCATTCATTTCAATGGGAAGAATCGCTCCCATAGACCTCTTCAAACAGCTGATCGGCCGGGTGTCGGACCCCCGCCGATCTGATATTGATAATCTATCCTGAGGATAGGTCATCAATAAATTTAACTTGGATAACCCCTTTAAAGGGTTTGTGCCACTGATAACTCAGAACTGGGGATAAGTGTTTTATTACTAACAAGCTGACCACTGAGTGTCCCAGCAATCATGAGAACAGGGGTCCACAATGCTATCAAACTCACTATGAGAATGCAGCAGTGATATATAGAAGCTGTATCTCTCTACTTTGACTGCTACTGAAAAATGATATTTTGTATTTAATTTTAAGTGTCATAATACTGCCAAAATGAAAATGAAAAACAGCCAAAATTCTTTAACCCTTTCACGACCGGAGGTTTTTTCGGTTCTGCATTTTCGTTTTGCGCTCCCTGCCTTCAAACAGCCATAACTGTTTTATTTTTCTGTTCACATAGCTGTATGAGGGCTTGTTTTTTGCGGGACAAGTTGTACTTTCCAACTCCACCATTTAATATTACATATGGTGTAGTGGGAAGCGGGAAAAAAATTCCAAATGGGGTGAAATTGCAAGAAAACCGCTATTCCGCTACAGTTCTACGGGTTTCTTATTTACAGCGTTCGATGTGCATTAAAACTGACCAGTTTCTTTAATTATACTGGTCAGTACGAATCCGGCAATACCTAATATGTATAGTTTTTCCTGCGTTTAGATGGTGATAAAATAATTAGAAAGTTGCCCTTTTTTTTTTTTTTTCCTTGTCACATCTTGACCCCTATAACTTTTTGGTATTTATGTGTACAGAGCTGTATGGGGGCTCATTTTTTGCGGGGCGGTCTGAAGTTTTTATTGATACCATTCTGGGGTGTGTATGACTTTTTGATCACTTTTTATTTAATTTTTTTTAGAAAAAAAAAGCGACAAAAAAATGCGAATCGCCATTTGGACGCTTTTTTCCGCCACACAATTCGCCGTATTGAAATTTTCTTTTTATATTTTAAAAGTACGGGCGTTTTCGGTCACGGTGATACCCATGATGTCTATATTTATTGTTATTTAGGTATTTATTTTTTACTTATACGGAAAGGGGGGTTATTTGAACTTTTATATCTTTTTTATTTTTTATATATTTTTTAACATTTTTTTAAATTTTTCTGTGATTATTTTAAAGCTCAAACATCATCTGATCTATTGTGTTTAGTTTTTTTCTTTATGAGCAATCATGGATTTACTAGATGCAGTTAAATCCATGAATTGCTCATTTCTTATCCTGGCCTGCCATCTAGTGGCCAGAATAAGAATTGCAGTTTGAAAACTGTAATCCTCACCAGCGAGGATTACAGTTTTCATATGGTGTACAGACACCCCGATTGGCCAATCGGGGCGTCTGTACACCACCCGGAAGCGTGGGCTTCCGGGTTCAAACGCATCCTGATGCCGTGATCACGTGTGATCACGGCATCAGTAAGGCCCCTGGAAGTCGCCGCCGATGGAGGTGAGAAGCGGCAAGTCTCTGCTGTTAGAAACAGCAGAGACTTGCCGGCAATGACGCCCGCCGCACCCGCGAGCGGGCGTCATGTCCCCGCACCGCCCGCGCGCCGTACATGTACGGCCGCGGTCGGGAAGGGGTTAAAACATGTTTTCTATAAATATTGAATTAAAAAGTCCCACTTTCTGATGAAACTGTCCCATTAATTTATGTATACCCTGTCCTAGCCAAATGTCAGGATTGTGTGTACATTTAAAAGAGTTTTCATTTTGCAGGAATTTGTCATTTTTCACACATTTTCCAATCAAAACATCTGAAAAACGTATTGGGGCTTCCTAAAAAGCAACAGCCATATCTGTACACTAGAACATGAAGTGAATAGCAGCATCAGTAGCAAAATTATCATTATGTGTGTCTCCATTAATGTCTTCACAACTCTAGACACAAGGATGTCTTTACTTAACCCCCTGAAATATGATTATTGCTTAAACCACCCAGAAATATGCAGCTGTGTGGGGTGGTATTGTGTAGGCATTTAATGGAAATATTATGCGTGCTGTATAACATTAATATTTAGATACTATATATTTTTGTGCACTATATTGGGGAATTGCATTGTAGTGTTACTTAATTACTCTCTAGAGGCATTATTTGGGTTGCATTATAAAATGGAAAAAATATACTATATAGTTGAGCAGTGAATCAATACTAACCTGGGGTGAAGAATAAGTACCCATTATACTATCTAAATATCAAGGATGAGCAAACCAGTTCATAATTCAATCCAATGTGGTTCGGCTCAGGTGCGAGAGTAAGAAAGAGACTAGTGTGAGGTTAGTTTAGCTGTTTTCCTAGCTTTAGTAGATATGCCTGATTAAAATGCTAGAAAACATCTTTGCTTATCCACTATGTGAAAATACTCCAAAGAAATAGCACACATATAGATGTTGTGTTCTGCTTACTGCAACAGTTAATTACTGTGTACTTGCAAGTAGTTATACTTATGGCTCCTGATGGCCTAATTCACCTCAATGGGATGGTTCCTTCCTATTCACCTGAGAAAACTTTATCAGTATAGCAAAAACAGACAACATCTTTAGCAATTGTATTTAGGATCACCTTCAGATAAACCAGATAGACCTTTAAACCAACATTTAAATGATGGTGAGACAAGAGAATTGTAACACACCACAAAGCCTACACCTCTTTCAATAAAAAAAACCAAACAAACAAAAAATAAATAGCTAGATCTTTATCTAAAAGGCAAAAGAACCAGAATGTGTCAAGAGAAATTTGTCTTACTTGGTTGACTGGCTTTGTAGGGTAATCTTTGGAGTTCACTTAAGCATTAGGGAGACCAAAAAAAAATGCATGAGTCGTGTATGCCAATTGACACTATTCTTGGTTTCTATAGTATATGCAAATCACATATCTTAATTCCTCTGGCATTAGATATGTAGCATATCTCTATTTTGTCAGGCATTCTAATTTACATACATTTGGCTTTCTGGGAAAGATATTCAAATGAGCTTTTCTTATAAAACAGAAAAGATAGTTGCAAGCTTTGTGTGACATTGCAATTCTCTTGTCTCATTTTCAGTTGAAGGTATATTTGGTTGATCTATAGTTGATCCAAAATGGTGAATTAAATTTGGTAAAGGTGTTGTCTGTTCTTACTAAACTGATGATGTATCCTCAGGGGAACAGAAAGTCCCATTAAAGTGAGACATCATGAGCAATAATTATACTGACTTGCTGAAAACAGAAATGTGTGTACTGCATTATTTGCACACAGTGGATTGGCAGAGATGCTTTCCTATCTTTTAGACATGCATATGCAGCAAAGTTAGAAAAAAAGCCATACTAACCTCACATCTAAAACTAGCTCTTTCAGGACAAAACCAACTATTGTAGGCTAGACAACATTCCACTTGATTTCTGGGGAAAATATATGTGAATTATCAGATAGGTTTAAGAAAGTTAATTTGCATATGTTTCCCAGAAGGGGCATTGCCTGGCCTACAATATTGCATATACATACGTAGCATACTATGGGCTCTCTCTTGTTGAGGAACACACATTTATACACAAGGGTCTCTCTCTCTCTCATGGTTATCATAATGTAACAAATTTGTCATGCATTCTCAATTCACAAGCAGATATATTCTCCAAACCGGAAAATCTCATTCACCTTAATAAGACAATGATCGATGGTAGGAAGGTCCTTCCTAAACCACTTTAGTGATATAAACAATTTGGCAACTTGAGCCATGTGTTCAGTTGATGTGGTTATATTTTTCCTTGTTTGTTGTGCAATCTGCAGCAATGTCACAAAAATTACAAAAGAAAGCCATGCATATGGCTGCATTATGGATAATAATAATATTTATTTATATAGCGCCACCATATTCCGCAGCGCTTTACAAAGTCATCGGGTTCTTGTACAATACAAACATGACTAGCTAATATACAACTGAAACACTAGAAGTGAGGGCCCTGCTCGCAAGAGCTTGCAATCTATGAGGAATAGGGAGTGACACATAAGGTGGTTGATTGTGATAGGTAGGAGCCATAATTGTAGTGAAAGGTGTTGTGCTAGCCGATCTGCTTTGGATTTGGGACTATTAGAGGATCGAGTTCAGGCCAGAGGAGTTGGTGGGGGAGCGTTTTAGTTGGGGAAAGGTCATTTTAGGAAGCTTGATAAGCCTGCCTGAAAAGATGTGTTTTTAGGGCACGTTTGAAGGTAGGGAAGTTGTGCATTGACCAATTGAGCAATATTCAGGGGCAGAGCATTCCAGAGAGTAGGAGCAGCTCGAGAAAAGTCTTGGAGACGGGAGTGAGAGGTGCGAATTATGGAGGATGTTAATGTCACGACAGGGAAACAAGGGATAGTGTGCCCTGTCTGAACCCCACCTCTTTCCCTGCCTACTTACAGTAGATGCCCTAGGCGGCAAAACTGTAACTTGGAGACAGTCCCTATGCTGAGTACGTGCATAGGGAAGGGAAGGGAACACAGGGAAAGACGAACACAGACAGAACAAACACAATAGCAGAATAGTCAGCAAGCCAAGTCAAGAACAGGAGGTCACGTCAAATACCGAGGGGAATCACAAAAGCGTAGTCTAAGTCCGAAGCCAAAATCCAATATACCAATAATCAACAGCAAGGTCCAACACACAGCACTGATCTCAGAAGACTAATCACAGGCATCTGAGTGAGGCAGTTGCCATCTTTAAATGGCCCGCCCAGGATCATGTGATGTGGCCAGCATCACATGACCTGAGGCGGAGCAAGCTGTCCAAACAATATGTAAAGTAGCCATGTGGTGTGATCAGCACCACATGGCTAAACCCAAACAGAGAATTAACTCATGAAGTGCTGGCTGACAAGACCAGCACTTCAATTCCCTATTGCTCGTCTCTAGGGGGGCGGAGAGGTCCGGCGATGTCGTGCAGAGGGAGCGCGACGCCGACCTCGCGTGACAGTACCCCCCCCTTCACGAGGGGCCACCGGACCCTTACCAGCGGGAGCAGGCTTATCGGGATGCTGCAGATGGAACTTTCGGATGAGCGAGTCTGCATGCATCCTGGTCAACGGTATCCAAGACCTGTCCTCAGGACCGAACCCCTTCCAATGTACGAGGTACTGGAAGGAATTCCGGACCCTTCTCACATCCACAATTCTGGCAATCTCATGCTCCATTTGTCCTGCTACCTCAACCGGAGGAGGAGACTGTTCCTCAGGACCAACGGGAGCAACATAACGTTTGAGCAAAGACACATGAAAAACATTATGAACACGAAGGGAGTCGGGTAAACATAACCTAAAAGAAACCGGATTGATCACCTTGGTGATCCTGTAAGGACCAATGAAGCGAGGTGCAAACTTGTAGGATGGTACCCTCATGTTGAGATTTTTAGTCGATAACCATACCTTATCCCCAACCTTAAAATTCACACCCTTAGAACGTTTTCTATCAGCCTTAGCTTTTTGAACTCCTTGGGCCTTTTCCAGGTTCGACTGAACCTGTGCCCAAACTGTGCACAGTTCTTGAGAAAAATCATTGACCTCTGGGACAACCGACGCAGATGGGGAACAGGAGCCAAAGCGTGGATGAAAACTCATATTGCAGAAAAACGGCGACATCCCAGAGGATGAATTAACACGATTATTAATTGCAAATTCAGCCAGAGACAGGAATCTGGCCCACACATGCTGGTTATCAGAAACATAACATCTGAGATATTGCTCAAAGGATTGGTTAAGACGTTCAGTCTGACCGTTGGTCTCTGGATGAAAGGCTGATGAAAAGGACAAAGAGATACCAATCTTATTACAGAACGCCCTCCAGAACCTAGACACAAACTGTACTCCCCTATCAGAAACGATATTCTCAGGAACACCATGCAGTTTGATAATATTATCAATGAACACGGACGCCAAGACCTTCGCAGAGGGTAATTTACACAAAGGAATAAAATGACACATTTTGCTGAATCTGTCAACCACCACATATATCACAGTTTTACCCTCAGAGCACGGCAAATCCGTGATAAAGTCCATGGACAGATGTGACCAAGGTCTACTAGGTATGGGTAAAGGATGTAACTCACCCATAGGTCGTGTCTTGGAATTCTTGGACCTGGCACAAGTGTTACACGCAGTTACAAAAGCCTGAACATCTCTGGAGATTGACGGCCACCAATACTGCCTAGAGACCAACTCCTTGGTGGCATTGATGCCAGGATGTCCACACAAAACAGAATTATGGCACTCACCCAGCAGTCGCAACCGCAAATGAGCCGGCACAAACAATTTGTCATTGGGGGTACCAATAGGAGCAAGATGTTGTCCTGCCGAGATTTCAGAAGCGAGGTCAGATGAGGTAGCGGCCACGATTAAATCAGCTGGCAGGATGGGCTCAGGAGGGACGTCAGGAGGCTGATACGCCTGGAAACTTCGGGATAAGGCATCGGCCTTAACGTTCTTGCTCCCGGGTCTGAAGGTAACACAAAAATCAAAACGAGTAAAGAACAAAGCCCACCTCGCCTGTCTAGGATTCAATCGCTTAGCCGATTCTAGAAACATTAAATTCTTATGATCCGTAATGCGGTGAAATGCCCCTTCTAAAAAATGACGCCATTCCTCAAATGCCCACTTGATTGCAAGTAACTCCCTATTCCCAATATCATAATTCCTCTCGGCAGGAGAGAACTTGCGGGAGAAGAAGGCGCATGGCATAAGATTAGTTAAGGTGGAAGACCCCTGGGACAGTACAGCCCCCACACCATCCTCAGATGCATCCACCTCAACTACAAAAGGCTTACTTTGATCAGGCTGGACCAACACAGGAGCATTAATAAAACACTGCTTTAACCTTTCAAAGGCCTCAATAGCTGCAGGGGGCCAATTGACCAGATCAGCCCCCTTGCGAGTCAAATCCGTAATGGGTTTGGCTACCACAGAAAATTTTTTGACAAATTTACGATAAAAATTTGCAAACCCCAGAAATCGCTGGAGCGCCTTCAAAGAGGAAGGTCGCACCCAATCCACAATGGCCTGTACTTTAACTGGATCCATTTTGAAAGAAAAAGGGGTGAGAATGTATCCCAAAAAGGCCACTTCCTGAACACCAAAGGTACACTTTTCCCCTTTAACGAACAACTTGTTTTCACGCAACACCTCCAGCACTTGCCTGGTGTGAGATACGTGACTCTCCCAGTCTGCAGAAAAAATCAGGATGTCATCAATATAGACAATTACAAATTTCCCAATAAATGGTCTAAAAATGTCATTGACAAAGTTTTGGAAAATTGCCGGAGCGTTACTTAACCCAAAAGGCATTACCAAGTACTCATAATGACCCTCCGGGGTATTAAAAGCAGTTTTCCATTCGTCCCCCTCACGAATCCTGATTAGGTTGTATGCCCCCTTCAAATCCAGCTTGGTGAACCAACAGGCCCCCTGGACCTGATTCAGCAAGTCAGGAATAAGGGGCAACGGGTATCTGTTTTTAACAGTGATTTTATTGAGCTCCCTGTAATCGATACAGGGCCTCAATCCTCCATCCCTTTTACCAATAAAGAAAAAACCTGCCCCCATGGGAGAAACTGAAGGCCGGATGTGACCCTTGGCCAGACTCTCTTTGAGATAATCCCTCATGGACTGACGTTCAGGAGTAGAGAGATTATAAATGCGACCTTTGGGATATTTGGATCCCTCAATAAGGTCGATGGCGCAATCATATTGCCGGTGAGGAGGGAGGAACTCAATCTCGGACATGGAAAAAACGTCCAAAAAAATCGCCGATATACTTGGGCAAGGAAAGAGACTCAGTGGTACCTCCAAACAGCAATACTGATCTACAACATTTGTCACAATTCATTCCCCATTTTTCCAATTCACCTACCGACCAGTTGATCACAGGGTTGTGGTCCTGTAACCATGGCAGACCTAAAACAAGGTCGGCAGGTAAATCCTTTAAAGGGGTATTCTCATCTTAGACAATGGGGGCATATCGCTAGGATATGCCCCCATTGTCTTATAGGTGCGGGTCCCACCGCTGGGACCCGCACCTATAGCCAGAACGGAGCGGGGAGCGCTGCGCCTGGAGGACCCCAGGTTTCCGGGGGTCCGGCCACCACCAGGCGCAGCTCCCCGCGCCGCTCATAGGAATGAATGGGAGCCGGGCCGTGCATGCGCGGTCGGCTCCCATTCATTTCTATGGAGCCGACGGAAGTAGCCGAGCCAGCGCTCGGCTATTTTCGGCGGCCCCATAGAAATGAATGGAGGGCGGCTGCGCATGCGCAGTGCGCCCTCATTCACTTCGGGGGCTCCGTTCTCGATGTAGGTGCGGGTCCCAGCGGTGGGACCCGCACCTATAAGACAATGGGGGCATATCCTAGCGATATGCCCACATTGTCTAAAATGAGAATAACCCTTTAATACAAGGAAGGAACAAGTCTCGGTATGGGTAATTCCTACAGTTAATACAACCTCAGGAGTACAAAACTCCACTCTCCCATTATTCAATGGAGTGGAATCCAGTGCGATAATTTGAATTACCTCCCTTAAAGGAATTATAGGCACACCCACAGATTGCACAAAATCATAATCAATAAAATTAGCAGCAGAACCTGAATCCACAAATGCTTCACCGGACCTCTTGAATTGGTTCTAAGAAATGGAAATAGGTAACAAGATTTTCTTTCTTACCACCGCAGGGGGTACCTTACTTCCAGGAACAGACCTTTTTGAGAGCAGAAGTCTCGGACACTGCTGGAGCCAGTGGTTCATCTCACCGCAGTAAAAACAGGCCCCTCTCAGGCGTCTCTGATCCCTCATAGTAACTCCCAACTGCATAGGCTCCTCCTGGACCTTGATAGGAGACGGGCTCTGAAGAGGAACTTCGGACAACACGGCAACTTGAGGGGCAACAGAACGTTCCTTTTGTCTCTCCCTAAACCGTCGGTCAAGTTTGATAACTAAGGTCATAGTCGCCTCTAAGGTGTCAGGAGTAGGATAACTAACTAGTAAATCCTTCAGATGGTCAGACAGTCCCACCCTAAACTGGCTTCTCAAAGCAGGGTCATTCCATTTAGAGGACACACACCATTTTCTGAACTCAGCACAGTAATCCTCAACTGCACGGTTACCCTGCCGAATGTCTCTGAGCTGAGTTTCAGCTACAGCGGCCAAGTCAGGTTCTTCATATAAAAGACCTAGGGCCCGGAAAAAAGCCTCCACAGACAATAGACAAGGGGAGTCAGGTGGCAATGAGAAAGCCCACTCCTGCGGATCACCTTGCAGCAAGGAAATAATTATTCCTACCCGCTGCTGCTCAGAACCCGAGGAGTGTGAGCGTAAACGGAAATATAATTTACAACTTTCCTTAAAGGAACGGAAAGTCCTTCGGTCCCCAGAAAACCGATCGGGCAATTTTACATGGGGTTCAATATTAGGGTTTGGAATGGAGGGAACGACTGCGGGTGCTGTCCGCAGCTGCTCCTGATGTTGGAGTCTCTCGGCCAAATCCTGGATCATCTGAGCCATGTTACTCATCTGGTCCGTGAGTACTCGCAATGGCTCCATTAGGTACGGCCTGTGATTCTGTCACGACAGGGAAACAAGGGATAGTGTGCCCTGTCTGAACCCCACCTCTTTCCCTGCCTACTTACAGTAGATGCCCTAGGCGGCAAAACCGTAACTTGGAGACAGTCCCTATGCTGAGTACGTGCATAGGGAAGGGAAGGGAACACAGGGAAAGACGAACACAGACAGAACAAACACAATAGCAGAATAGTCAGCAAGCCAAGTCAAGAACAGGAGGTCACGTCAAATACCGAGGGGAATCACAAAAGCGTAGTCTAAGTCCGAAGCCAAAATCCAATATACCAATAATCAACAGCAAGGTCCAACACACAGCACTGATCTCAGAAGACTAATCACAGGCATCTGAGTGAGGCAGTTGCCATCTTTAAATGGCCCGCCCAGGATCATGTGATGTGGCCAGCATCACATGACCTGAGGCGGAGCAAGCTGTCCAAACAATATGTAAAGTAGCCATGTGGTGTGATCAGCACCACATGGCTAAACCCAAACAGAGAATTAACTCATGAAGTGCTGGCTGACAAGACCAGCACTTCAATTCCCTATTGCTCGTCTCTAGGGGGGCGGAGAGGTCCGGCGATGTCGTGCAGAGGGAGCGCGACGCCGACCTCGCGTGACAGTTAATCTTAGGTCGCTAACAGCACGGAGAGCCCGAGTAGGGTGGTAGACAGAGATGAGGGAAGAGATGTATGGAGGGGCAGCACTGTGGAGAGCTTTGTGGGTGAGGGTGAGAAGTTTGAACTGTATTCTGTGGTGGATGGGCAACCAGTGAAGTGACTGGCATAGAATAGTAGCATCACTGTAACGGGAGGACAGATAGATGAGCCTGGCAGCAGCATTTAGGACAGACTGAAGGGGGGAGAGTTTAGAGAGAGGGAGACCGATTAGTAATGCATTGCAGTAGTCAAGACGAGAGTGAATCAAGGCAACGACAAGAGTTTTTGCTGTTTCCACCGTAAGAAAAGGGCGGATTCTGGCAATGTTCTTGAGGTGCAGACGACAAGAGCGTGTAAGTGATTGAATATGGGGAACAAAGGAAAGATCAGAGTCAAATATGGCCCCGAGACAGCGGGCACGTTGCACCGGAGTTATGATAGTACCACAGACCAAGATTGAAAAATCAAGATTAGGTGGGTTAGAAGATGGGGGAAAGACAAGAAGCTCAGTTTTGGAGAGGTTTAGTTTTAGATACAGAGAGGACATGATGTTAGAGACAGCTGCCAGACAATGACTGGTGTTTTGGAGTAAAGCAGGGGTGATTTCAGGGGATGAAGTATATAGTTGGGTGTCATCAGCATAGAGATGGTACTGAAAGCCAAATCTACTGATAGTCTGTCCAATGGGGGCTGTATAGAGGGAGAAGAGTAGAGGACCTAGTACTGAGCCCTGAGGAACGCCGGATGTATGTTGTACAAGGAATATGGCATGCATGCAAGTCTATACTGTATCTTCAAGTGCTTGCAAATTTATGCAGAGACTCCTAAATACTTTGCAGCAGGCTGCATTATATCATACTACAGAGCTATTTTCCTCTAGGATTAATTTTTTCGTGAGTAGAATATTGTGCCATAAAGGGAATGTGTCATCAGAAAATGACCTACATTCACACGACCGCATGAAAGAGTCTGCATTTCAATGGGGCCGCAAAAGATGCAGACAGCACAACTTGTGCTGGGCGCATCAGTAGTTCCGATCCACAGCCCCACAAAAAAGATAGAGCATGTCCTAATCTTGTCCACAAATGCGGACGAGAATATTTATTTTTTATGGTAGCAGTGGCCATGTACGGCACACAGACAGGTATCCTTGTTTTGCAGAACTGCAAAACAGTACGGTCGTGTGAATGTAGCCTGTATGGCGTGTACAGTGTTTCACTGTACGGCGGCGGCCTCAGGAAGTGCGCAGCGTCATAGCAACCAATGACGCCGTGCGCTCCCGTCCTCTGGGGCAGCACAGGCCGGGCTTTGACAGCCCACATATGGCCGTGAAACACGGTCGTCTGAATGGGGCCTTAATCACATTTTTTACTTTTAACATATTTTTAAATAATTTTTTAAAGATGTTATTTTTAATTGTCCATGTCAATATCTCTAATTAAAAAGCATAAAATCCTGCAATTTTTGCACTAGCCACTAAGCATAATAATTAGAGATGAGCAAGCACTAAAATGCTCGGGTACTCGTTATTCGAGTCAAATTTTTCCCGATGCTCGGGTGCTCATTTCGAATAACAAACCCCATTGAAGTCAATAGGAGACTCAAGCATTTTTTGCAGGGGACCAAGGCTCTGTCTAGGGAAGGCTGGGTAAAAACCTGGAAACCTCAGAAAATGATGGAAACACCACGGAAATGGACAGGAAATAGCAGGGGCAGCATGCATGGATGCCTCTGAGGCTGCCTTATCCCACCATTACCCCAAATTCTCGGGCAACAGCCTGGTGGTGACCCTCAAGGCAATTGTGCTCACCCAGACCATAAAAATTTATCGTGGCCCTGTATGGCTGTGACTACAGAGTGACCGAGTTACACTGCAGGAGCAGGCGAAGCACATAAAAATTTACAGTGGCCCTGTATGGCTGTGACTACAGAGTGACCGAGTTACAGTGCAGGAGCAGGCGAAGCACATAAAAATTAATCGTGGCCCTGTATGGCTGTGACTACAGAGTGACCGAGTTACAGTGCGGGAGAAGGCGAAGCACATTAAAATTTATCGAGGCCTTTATGGCTGTGACAACAGAGTGACCGAGTTACAGTGCAGGAGCAGGCGAAGCACAAAAAAATTTATCAAGGCCCTGTATGGCTGTGACTACAGAGTGACCGAGTTACAGTGCAGGAGCAGGCAAAGCACATAAAAATTTATCGAGGCCCTGTATGGCTTTGACTACAGAGTGACCGAGTTAGAGTGCAGGAGCAGGCGAAGCACATAAAAATTTATCGAGGCCCTGTATGGCTGTGACTACAGAGTGACCGAGTTACAGTGCAGGAGCAGGTGAAGCACATAAAAATTTATTGTGGCCCTGTATGGCTGTGACTACAGAGTGACCAAGTTACAGTGCGGGAGCAGGCGAAGCACATAAAAATTTATCGAGGCCCTGTATGGCTGTGACTACAGAGTGACCGAGTTACAGTGCAGGAGCAGGCAAAGCACATAAAAATTTATCGAGGCCCTGTATGGCTGTGACTACAGAGTGACCGAGTTACAGTGCAGGAGCAGGCGAAGCACATAAAAATTTAACGAGGCCCTGTATGGCTTTGACTACAGAGTGACCGAGTTAGAGTGCAGGAGCAAGCGAAGCATATAAAAATTTATCGAGGCCCTGTATGGCTGTGACTACAGAGTGACCGAGTTACAGTGCAGGAGCAGGCGAAGCACATAAAAATTTATCGTGACCCTGTATGACTGTGACTACAGAGTGACCGAGTTACAGTGCAGGAGCAGGCGAAGCACATAAAAATTTATCGTGGCCCTGTATGGCTGTGACTACAGAGTGACCGAGTTACAGTGCAGGAGCAGGTGAAGCACATAAAAATTTATTGTGGCCCTGTATGGCTGTGACTACAGAGTGACCAAGTTACAGTGCGGGAGCAGGCGAAGCACATAAAAATTTATCGAGGCCCTTTATGGCTATGATAAAAGAGTGACCGAGTTACAGTGCAGGAGCAGGCGAAGCACATAAAAATTTATCGTGGCCCTGTATGGTGGCGGTGACAACAGAGTGATCGAGTTAGACTGAGGTAGCAGGTGAACCACCCAAAAATTTAACCTGACACAGCATGGTGGTGACACCACCAATGCATTTGTCCGACTGAGATTGCAGTCAAAAGGCTGTAGGTGAGCCTCCGAAAATATTTTTTTGAAGTGTGTGAAGTTGACCCTCCGAAAAAGTTTTTTTTTTGTGTCTGTGGCTGACAATACTGAAAAATTTTTTTTTAGAGTGTCTGTAGTTGACGCTCCTGAAAAATTGTTTCAGAGTGTCTGTAGTTGACGCTCCGGAAAAATTGTTTGGAGAGAGGGCCTGTAGGTGGCCCTCCGGAAACATTGTCTTAAAAGAGTGCCAGTTGGCCCTCTAAAAAATTCCCTTTTGGGTCAGTGTTTGGCAATGAAGAGAAGGAGGAGGAGGAGGAGTAGGGGAGAGGAGAGGATTTGGATACATAAGGAATCTTATACTTTAGCTGCTTTCCCCCGGAGGAGATTTGAATTCCAGTGAAATCCAGGCTTTGTTCATTTTAATAAGCGTCAGCCTGTCAGCGCTGTCAGTTGACAGGCGTGTACGCTTATCGGTAATGACGCCATCAGATGCACTGAATACCCGCTCTGACAATACGCTAGCTGCAGGGCAGGCCAGCACCTCCAAGGCATACAGCGCCAGTTCAGGCCACGTGTCCAGCTTTGAAACCCAGTAGTTGTATGGAGCAGAGTGATCACGCAGGACGCTGGTATGGTCAGCTAGGTACTCCCTCACCATCTTTCTTTACAGCTCCCCCCTACTCTACCTAGACAGCGGACAGGTGACAGTGTCTTGCTGGGGTGACATAAAACTGGCAAAGGCCTTGGAGAGCATTCCCCTGCCAGTGCTGGACAAGCTGCCTACTCGCCTCCTCTCCCCCGCTACTTGGCCCACAGAACCACGCCCTCTGCCGCTAGCAGCGTCAGATGGGAAGGATTGTTTCAGCTTTTGCATCAGGGCCTGTTGATATTGATTCACTCTCATACTCCTTTCCTCTACAGGGATGAGAGTGGAAAGGTTCAGCCTGTACCGTGGGTCCAGGAGAGTGAACACCCAGTAATCGGTGTTTGAAAAAATGCTTCTAACACGAGGGTCACGGGATAGGCAGCCTAACATGAAGTCTGCCCTGTGCGCCAGAGTCCCAACACGCCAGAATTCCCTCTCCTTACTGGCCTGAGTCTACATTTTTTCCTCCTCCTCCTTCTCTTCAGCCCATACACGCTCAAGAGTTAAGAAGGACTGAGCATTGGTACCCTCTTCTGTCTCGCCAACATTCTCCTCCTCTTCCTCCTCATCCTCATCCCCCTCCTCCAATACGCGCTGAGAAACAGACCGGAGGGAGCTCTGGCTATCAAGCGACATATCTTCTTCCCCCATCTTCTGTGACAGCGCAAAGCTTCTGACTTCATTCTGAGCAGTGAGTTTTTCAACAGGCAAAGCAGCGGGATGGTGAGGCTGATAATGGCGGCATCGCCGCTGACCATCTGTGTTGACTCCTCAAAGTTGCTCAACACCTGACAGATATCAGACATCCACGTCCACTCCTCATTGGAGACTTGAGGAAGCTGACTGACCTGACTACCAGTTCTGGAGGAAGATGACATCTGGCAGTCTACAATCGCTCTGCGCTGCTGGTAAACTCTGGATAACATGTTTAATGTCGAATTCCATCTCATTTGCAAGTCGCACAACAGTCGGTGAGCTGGCAGTTGTAGTCGCCGCTGCGCTGCCCTGAGAGTGGCAGCATCTGTGGTTGACTTGCGAAAATGCGCACAGATGCGGGGCACCTTGGTGAGCAAATCTGACAAATTGGGGTATGTCTTGAGGAACCGCTGAACTATGAGATTGAACACGTGGGCCAGGCATGGCACATGTTTCAGTCTGCCGAGTTGCAGAGCCGCCACCAGGTTACGCCCGTTGTCACACACAACCATGCCTGGCTTGAGGTTCAGCGGTGCCAGCCACAGATCGGTCTGCGCCGTGATGCCCTGTAACAGCTCTTGGGCGGTGTGCCTTTTGTCACCTAAGCTCCGCAGTTTGAGCACCTCCTGCTGGCGCTTACCCACGGCACTGCTGCTGCGCCTTGAGCTACTGACTGAAGGCGCCGTGCCCACGGATGGTAATTCGGAGGAGGAGGAGGGGTTGGAGGAAGAGGCATAGTACATCTAAGAATCTGTGACCGAGGTATGCCATGCAATCCTCGGTGTGGGCAATACATGAGCGGCCCCAGGGTCAGACTCGGTCCCAGCCTCAACCAAGTTAACCCAATGTGCTGTCAGTGAGATATAGTGTCCCTGCCTGGCAGCACTTGTCCACGTGTCCGTGGTTAGGTGGACCTTATCACTAACTGCGTTGGTCAGGGCACGGATGATGTTCTTTGACACGTGCTGGTGTAGGGCTGGGACGGCACATCAGGAAAAATAGTTGCGGCTGGGGACCAAGTACCGAGGGACAGCCACTGCCATCAGGTTGTGGAAAGCCTCAGTCTCTACCAGTCTAAAGGGCAGCATCTCCAGGCTCAACAATTTGGAGATGTGAACGTTTAGGGCTTGTGCATGTGGGTGGCCGGAATTGTATTTGCGCTTGCGCTCAAATGTCTGCTGCAAAGACAGCTGAACGCTGCGCTATGTGCCGGGGTCCTGGGCGGGGGGTTGACTCGCCGAGCCAGCATGTGATACAGGGGAAGGGGCAGTGGTGTGACGCGCAGGCGGTGAACGGCTTTGGTTCCACTTAGTCGGGTGTTTAGCACTCATATGCCTGCACATGCTGGTAGTGGTTAGGCTGGTAGTGGTGGCTCCCCTGCTGATCCTGGTGTGGCACAGGTTGCACACCACAGTCCGTCGGTCATCCTCACTTTCTTTAAAAAACCTCCAGACTTGCGAACATCTAGGCCTCGGCATGGGAGCTTGACTCCGTGAAACAGTTGCTGATCTACCTGCTCAGGCCCTGCTTCTCCCTCTGGCCACCCCACTGCCTCTTCCAACCTGTTCTGGTGCTGCACTTGCCTCCCCCTCAGAAGCACTGTCTTGAGTTGGATTACCAACCCAGCTCGGTTCAGTCACCTCATCATCCACCAGCTCTTCCTCCGATTCCTCACTCTGCTCCCCCCTCGGACTTACTGCCCTGACAACAACGTCACTGTCTTACAACCGTGTCTCATCATCATTATCATCCGACACCTCTTCACGCACTACTTGCACTAAGTCCACACTCTCATCATCCACAGACTGTGAAAGTTCTAAATTTTGGGCATCGGGACAGAGAAACTGCTCAGGTTGCTGTTGAGCAGTGGTTTGTGTATCTGGGTAGAGTCCTGAAAAGAGTTCCTGTGAGTATGTCTGATCTGAATCCATACTCTCCATGGGGGAAGGGCAAGCTGGGGGGAAGGAGGTTGAGCTGGAGGAGAAAGAGGTCTACTCCCTTGGCTAGCGTGGGTGGACTGCGTGGAAGACTGGGTGGTGGATAAATTAATGGACGCATTGTCTGCTATCCACGTCATCACCTGTTCGCACTGTTGTGGTTTCAATAGTGGTGTACCACGTGACCCAGTAAGTTGCGAGATGAAGCTAGGGAGCGAAACTCTGCGGCGTTCCACTGCTCCCTTATAAGCATGTACAGTGTCACCCTGCCCAGGACCACGGCCTCTGCCCCCTACACTACTTGAACGCCCACGCCCTCGTCCTCGACCCTTAGCCCTTGGGTTCAACATTTTGTATAATCACCAAACTGTCGAGTTAATATCTGAGGCCAAAACCGTATTCAGTAGACAGTAGAATTACTATCTGAGGCAAAAAAATGTAGTCTTTAGACTCCAGCTATTGCACCGCAAACCACTCATTTTTGCACTGGACTGTAGTTTATATAACTGAGAATAAAAACGTATTCTCTAGACTGCGGCTAGTGTATCGCACACCTCACAATTGTTCACTGGACTGTAGTTTAGATAATTGAGTGAAAAAAATTATTCTCTGGACTGCAGCTAGTGTATCACACACCTCACAATTGTTCACTGGACTGTAGTTTATATAATTGAGTGAAAAACACGTATTCTCTAGACTGCGGCTAGTGTATCGCACACCTCACAATTGTTCACTGGACTGTAGTTTATATAATTGAGTGAAAAAAACATATTTTATAGACTGACGCTGCTGTACAGCACACCTCACAATTGTTCACTGGACTGTAGTTTATATAACTGAGTGACAAAACGTATTCCCTAGACTGCACTACAGATCCCAGCAAGCCAAGGTACAGCAGCAGCAAAAATGAGTACTGAGAAGACTTTGGGCAATTTCATTGGGGTCTGTGTGGACTATGTGCTGTCCCCTTTCTGCCACCAGTGCACAGTGTGCAGCCAAGATGGCGGTAGCTGCACTACAAGTCCCAGCCAGCAGTCGAGAGAAGGACAAAAAAAAATTTTGTTGTAGCCCTTAGAAGGAGCGTTGGGTTCTTTGTGGATGATTCCTGCCTAACCAGATTCTAATTTCACGCCGTAACAGTGTGCAGCCAAGATGGCGGTAGCTGCACTACAAGTCCCAGCCAGCAGCCAGGAGGAGACAAAAAAAAAACGTGCTTGTAGCCCTTAGAAGGGCTTTTGGGTTCTTTGTGGGTGATTCCTGCCTAACAGCAGCTCTATCCCTAATCTCATGCAGATGGCATATGACGCGAGCAGCGTGGGACCAGATTCTTATATTCCCAGGTCATCTGATCTGGCCAGCCAATCCCTGCTATCGACTTGTAGGGGCCCCACGTGATGCTAGGAGGTACCAAAGACTCTCCTGCATGTTGATTGGCTGAAAAAAGGTGTGTAACATGCAGGAAGAGGAAGTTGCCATTTCCTTGAGGATCGCGATATGCTCGTCCGAGTAGCAAGCATATGCGAATACCCTAATGCTCGAACAAGCACCAAGCTCGGACGAGCATGTTCGCTCATCTCTAATAATAATAGATCATTCCTAGAAAGCTCTCCCATAGAAATCAATAGGGTCAGCTCCTTACCATTGGTTCTATGAACCATGGGGCTTCTATAAAGCAATTTTCTTAATGCTTTCTAAATGCTGTTAAGAACAGGTCAGAAATGATGGCCGTCCCCATAATCATGTTTAGGAAATAGAATTAAAAAATCTGTAATCAGAAAATAAAAACACATTAGAAAAAAGATAAACTAGATAATCAGATTAAACTATTGGTGACACATTTCCTTTAAGAAGGCAACTTAGCAGACCTACTACTGGTTAGTAGTGATGATCGAGCACCGCGATGCTCGGGTGCTCTTGCCGAACACTAGGTGGTGCTCGAGTGCTCGGCCGAGCACCCGAGTATAATGGAAGTCAATGGGAGAAGACCAGACACCCCTGCTCTGCAGAGGGGAGAGTGTCTGGTTCATAGGGAAACGTCAGAAAATGGTGGAAACACCACAGAAATGGTTAGGGAACAGCATGGGGAGGATGGCTGGATGCATCTTGGACTCCAAAGTCGCTGATATTCACGATGATGTCCGACTATTACGCCACTTTTACGGAATGACAATAATACCCCCCAAACCAAATATAACATTGATTTTAGAGGAAATATTGTTAGGAAACATATATTTACTTGTATATAAAGCGCAAGTAGTAGCAGGCCCTCACCCCTACTATTTTACACGGTCAGATCATCAGCAGGCACTCGCCCCGAATGTTTTACACGGTCAGCTCAGCAGCAGGCACTCGCCCCTAATGTTTTAGATGGTCAGATCAGCAGCAGACCCTCATGTTTTTGAGTGTCAGCAGCACTGAACGTCAACTTGTCAGGATGAGGACCAGAGTGAAGAAGTAACATAGTAACATAGTAACATTTTTTATAAGGCCGAAAAAAGAAATCTGTCCATCCAGTTCGGCCTGTTATCCTGCAATTTGATCCAGAGGAAGTCAAAAACCCCTGTGAGGTAGAAGCCAATATTCCTCACTTTAAGGGCAAAAAATTCCTTCCAGAAGAGGAAGAGGAAGTAGTGGACGAAGAAATCACTGGCCCAACATGGGAAGGAGGCAAGCTGAGCGAGGACAGCAGTACAGAGGGGGAGGGATGCTCAGCACCGCAACAGGCTGTAAGAGGCGGTGGGGTGGCAAAAGGGAGAAGGCAGGCCACACCAACAAGTGTGGACGATAAAATAATTGTCATTTGCAACCTGTGCCGTATCAAAATGAGCAGGGGCATGAACACTAGCAACCTGACCACCACCAACATGATCTTCATGGCAGCAAAGCACCCTCATAGGTGGGCCAAACGCCTGGATCCACAATCGGTGTCTGCAAGTCACACCACTGCCTCCTCTTCCCTGTGTTACGTGCTAGCCAAGACACAGGCCCAGATGCCTCCCCCTTGCACCTGGACCCTCGCAAGCACCATCCTTTGTGCACATCCACTTCTGTGTCCCAGCACAGCATACAGATGTCCATACCCCAGGCCTTTGAACGAAAGTGCAAATACCCAGCCACCCACCCACAAGCCATAGCACTAAATGCACACCTTTACAAATTGCTGGCGCTGAAAATGTTGCTTGTGGACACTGAGGCTTTTCGCAGTCTGATGGCGGCGGCTGTCCCTCGTTACTCAGTACCTAGCCGCCACTATTTTTGCCGGTGTGCCCTCATCACCTTACACCAGCATGTGTCCCTCAACATAACCCGTGCCCTGACCAATGCAGTTACTGGGAAGGTCCACTTAACGACTGACACATGGACAAGTGCGTTTGGCCAGGTACAGTATGCTACATTTCCCTGACGGCACACTGGGTGAACGTTGTGGAGGCTGGGAGCGAGTTGTACCCTGGGATGGCAAAGGTGCTACCGACACAAAGGATTGCGGGCCCTACTTCCATCAGGATTTC
>ONZH01027960.1:0-23577 GCA_900303285.1 Rhinella marina
GAAGTTTTATAAAATTTTATTCAGCTGCTTCTTGGAACTTTACAAAAAAATTGCTCCGTGACGCATTTTTTTTGTAAGTAGCGGGTTCAATGACAGGGAGCGGCGATAGCGCCGCCCTTCCATCATTGCACCCTGCAGATGTCTCGTTCATACATGATTGTGGCATCTGAGTGTAAAATTAACAGGAAAAAATGAAATCAAACTTACCTCCTCCATTTGCTTGCGACGGACCGGCCACCACCATCTTGCTTGAAGATCTGGGGCGAATCTTGTGCCCCGACATGATGTCACCACAGCCGGGATTTCAGCCGAGATCTTCAATCAAGATGCCGTCGGCTGGCCCGGTGCAAGCAAATGGAGGAGGCAAGTACGATTATTATTTATTTATTTTTTACATATACAGTATTTCAGCTTAAATCGATTCACTACAACGAAGCATGGGGAAATTCTGTGTCGTACTCATCTCTAGTTAGAAGCTGTGGCAGTTATAGGAGGAGAGCTGCAGTACAAGGGTCAAACTCCCTGAGCTGTCGGGCGGAAGATAATCTAGCAGAGCAATTGGAGCAGTGAATGTGGAGATGTCTGGACCCATGTGAGGTAAGATCATCCCCAATCTAATGAAGTTGTGCCCTAGGGAGCAATCATTAGGAGAAATAAAATGGCCACCGTCCTATTAGTACACACTAGAGAGGAGCGAATCATGCAAAATTTTATTCGCCAAACTTTTCCTAAGATCCTAAGAATAGATTCGTTGAATCTGTGTACAAAATATACGTAATTATATGGCTTTTAGCGAACATTCACGCACTAATAACGAACATTCAGGTAAAAAGGTACGCAACCTCTTTGAACACGCACGCATGAGCGTACAAAGTACGTACGAAAATGACGGGCTTTGCTGGAGAGGAATGGTGGAGCAGGAGGAACGCTCTGAGTCTGACCCCTGGCTTCATATGGATACTGTATCAGCAGATCATCCGGTTGAGACTGAGATGAACGTGCCATCCACTCCACTACCTCATCTACTTTCTCCTCCACTACAGTTTTGCGCCTTGGTGGGTTAGCCTGGTGGAACAACGGCCAAGTATTGAGAATACTACAAGTAAAAGCTCCGGCTACAGGTCCTTTGGCACTGCTGCCCTGTGCCACCTTCTCCTGTTTTTAAGAGCTCGAGGTCTGGCTGGAACTGGACCCCTTTTGCTTATCCATTCCAGACATTTTTCAATTCACCCTGTGGCCCTGCAGCTGGTCTTTGTCCCTGTATCTCACTGTCTCTCCCTATCTCTCTCCCTGTCTCTCTCCCTGCCTGATTAATTACTGGCCCTGCACTTCCCCTGCACTTGCCCTGCAGTATCCCTGATGTGTAATATGGATTCCCAGAACAATTACACCCCGATTTTAACAAAACAGGTCTCAGAGTCTCAGAACTTCACACACAGTGCTTCTGCTCGTCTCAGCAGTCGCAGCAGAAGTGATGCGTCACTGGCTTACCGAGCCTGAACCAATCAGAGCAAGCCCTGCCCACTAGGTCAGGTGACAGCTTTCTTCTCAGGCTTTTGCACAAAATAAACGAACTAACAGTAAAATTTCGCTAATGAATTGAATTTGTACGCAACAGTAACTTATGCGTAGCAATAGCGTATAATTTATAGGGCAACTACGTAGCGAATGCGTACAAAGCCGAAGCGAATCACCTAATATTCGGATTCGCTTCGCAGCTAAAAATTTCCAAGATTCGATACGAATCGGTGAATAGATTCGCTCATCTCTAGTACACACAGAACCTGTCCTAATCACACAGCAGGACAAGTTACTTCACATCACTGAGGTAAAAAGCTGCCTCTCATCCTCCTCTCTTCTCTGCTTTTCAGGAATTATGATCCTCAGCTTAATCTCTGTAGGAATGGAGTTCATGAGGAGACCTAAAGTACAGGTAATGTGGGGCTGTGGTAATGGAGACTGCATACATTACCACAGTCTGTCCTGTCCATCCTCTCTGTACTTCATGTCTCCTCATGAACTCCATTCCTACAGAGATTCAGCTAAAGATCTTATTAGCTTTGTTCAGGATCATAATCCGTGACAAGGAGAGAGGAGGATGAGGCGGCTCTTTAGCTCAGTGTTGTGGAGTATCATGTCCTCCATTAGGACAGGTTCTATGTGTACTAATAGGACAGCAGCCATTTTGTTTCTCCTAATGATTGCTCCACAGACAAAACGAACCATTATAACTAATGAAAGGTATTTGGAATATATTTATAATAAACTATTTAAGTATTTTCATTTTCTTAATTCCCAGAGAACCCCTTTAAGGTCAGGTCTCACTTGGTTATTCCAAAATATTGCAGCTTGTGTCCATCCATGACGACATGTTTTAAGGAAATAGACCCCTGTGCACATAGACATAATCTACACTCCAGCTGTAAAGCTCGGTGGAGGTTTGTGTTTTGGAATGGCCAAATCAGAGGCCTGATTTTTTTTTAAGTTCATGGAGATGATGTGAGAGGCACAAGATCCCAGAAATATTGCTGAACTGCAACATTTGCTGGGAGGAATGGTCCAAAATTCCTCCTCTGTTTTTCTATGCAGTTACAGGACATGTGTGGTGGAGCTGATTGCTGCTGAAGGGGGATCCAGACAGGGGCAGACATACTGCCTGTGCAGCAGGTTCAGCTGCACAGAGAGGGAGGGGGGGTGGCGGGCCCTTTCCGGGGGGGGGGGATGGGGGGGCGGGTTTGTTGAGCATTGGTTAGTACTTACAGTGAAACTGCTGCCCGTTCTGGCTATACTCCAAAGCTGAAGGTGGGAGAGGATTGGTGTTATTTACATGGGAATGTATTGTATAGAAGACTGTAAGGAAGAGGTTGTTTACATGGGACTGTATCATATAAGAAACTGGTGGGAGAGGACTGGTATTATTTACTTGGGACTCGAGGGAGAGGACAGGCAATATAATTTATGCGGGCACTACATAATTTATGCCGCCCTAGCCTGTAAAGCTGCCCATCAGTGCCAGTGACGTCTCCGCTTAGCAGTGTAAAACTGTAAACACAACAGCCCAGGGCAAGGGAGAGCGTCGGACTATGAAATGTCAGTGGGGCTGAGTAGGGGGAGAAGGGGTTATGTCCGAGGAAAGGGGAGGGGGGTCCCAGGTACAGTACATTCCTTGCACAGGGGCCCTCTGCTGTCTGTGTCCGCCCCTGGATCTAGAGGTTATTAAATGCAACGGTTCACTTATTTCTCTCGCTGCGTTGTGGATGTGTCAGTGCTGTTTGTGTGTGATTAGTTTAGTTAGATTGTGTCTGTCTATAATTGGGACTATAACAATGAGATCACATTCTTATAGTAACAAATCCAGGCAATTTCAAAGGCAATTATAAGTAACACTGACCCCGCTGATGCTCCCGTTATGGTGATTACTAGTGATGAGTGAGCATGCTCGGCCGAACTCGCTGTTCGGCCGAGCATGCCTGCGCTCGGGTCCCCTCCCCGCACCAAGACGGATCCGTCATGACCCCAATGCAAGTCAACGGGGACGGATCCGTTCACCATTGTGTCACACCAAACGGATCCGTCCCGTTGACCTGCATTTGTCATGACGGATCCGTCTTGGTGCGGGGAGGGGACCCGAGCGCAGGCATGCTCGGCCGAACACGATTCGGCCGAGCATGCTCACTCATCACTTTCAATGGAGTTCATGACGGATCCTTACTTACCTTTCCCAGCAGCTCCCTCCAGCAGGTGGCGCTGTGGTAACCACTGTGCGCGGCGTCTTCCTGCTGGAACAGGTCGGGAGCTGCCGGGAAAGGTAAGTTTAACTCGGTGTCTGTGTTTTTTTTCGTTTTTTTTCTTGGGACCCCTTTAAACCAGACACCTTCCCCCTCTTCCGAGCGGGGGGGTGCCTGGTTTCGTCCCATAGACTTACATTATGCTTGGCCGAGCACTCGAGCACCCCCCAAGTGCTCGGCCAGAGCACCCGAGCACGTGAGCTCCTGGGTGCTCGATCAACACGAGTGATTACCGCATGTAGTTTTGCTAATTACTGCTGCTGAACATAATCTTCGGTATTTTCAGGTCTTGAGGGTTGTTATATTATCTTCCTTCACTATTGCTCACTTCCTTCTTTTGTGCATGAACAATAACGGCTTTCCTGTCCATCTGAAGGACAAGTTTAGTTATTATTCTTGCTTTACTTTTTATTTTATATGCAATCAATGTACCTCCAGCCTATAGAAGCGGCATGGACGTTATTTGAATACTACTGTTAACGTAAGGGGGGAACGAGGAAGAAAATAATCCTAGGTAGTTTTTTTCTAATAATCAATAGCTAATATTTTATAGGCTTTGTGCAATTGTGATTGAACATTAGCTGCTTGTAATAAGATGTGCTACAATGGAGACTGTACAAAGACCAATCTGACGTTAGTCCCCTGTACGAGGTCAAATATAGATAAGGTAGGAGGATGATCGGAGACAGAGGTCTCATAGTAGACACAACAATCCTTGTAGCTCAATACAAAACATGCATTGTAACTCCTGGTGTCTCTTTTACTGCCCTTGTAAATCTTTTATGATAAATAAGCTCTTCACTTAAAGAGTAACTAAACCTTCGTTTAACACTTTAATAAGATGTCCCTAATAAAAGTTTTTCTAATATACTTTATTGATTCATTTTTCTTAGTCTTTTCCCTACCTAAAGTGCACCATTCCCTGTGCACTTAAAGCTGGGTACACCGCTGACTGCTCAGTGGTGTATGGAGTACGGACTGTCAAGTTTATGAATGGGGCCGCAGCAGCGCAGGGAGTACGGGCAGGAGCCTAATGCAGTACTCCAATGCCCTACAACAGACTCTAAATGAAGTGCAGCGGCGAGAACCAGAGGCCATGGGAGCCTTCTGGAAGGTGGACCAGCTACTACGAGACCTACATACTGGGGCTCTCCAACAAGTTCTTAGAGGGCAAATTTCAAAAGATGACCTGGACGACGGCTGACAGGACATCCTACAGCATCTACCTAGCCGCTGTGGAGAGAGAGGAAGGGCATATGCCTGTGGCGGCAAAAGTAGTGAGTAGCACACACAAAAAAAAAGGAGGCCGATTGGGTCCTTAAAAGATGTGGTCCAGGCCCTGTGGACAGAATAGAGAGAACTTCGGCAGGAAGTGTTCCAGATGAAGGCAGGATCGCCCCGGCCTCTGGAAATGACCCTGGCACCCCACGCCACTCCATCCAGGATAATTCAGGTGCGGGGGCTTGCCAAAATAGAGCCCCTCTGCTGGGCTTGTCGACAGTACCGCCATATGGCCAGAGAGTGTCCGGTACAGATGAAGTCCGAGCTGATGTTAAACTTTCGTCCACCGCAGTAGCTGAGCACCCTGCAATGGTACACCAGAAGCTAAGCCCCATACGCGAGGAACACGGCCTATATGCCAGCAGTCCTGATACAGGGTGGGAGTGCAACCTTATGCCTCTAGAGTTCTTCGAGAGACACTTTGGGCACATGATGGAGCCGGAAGACCAGAGCATCATTAGGCTGACGGCTGCCAATAACCGTGAGATGGACATGTGAGGGATAGTCTGGATAAGGATCTGACTGTTTTGGCAAGACATCAGCAAGAAAGAGGTCGTGCTGGTGGACCACTCGTCCTGGAGAGGAATGGACTAGGTCTAGGTCGTCCTAGAGAGGAATTGACTGGTCAAGGTCTCTCAGCGTCATGCTAGGTATAACTGTGCTGAGAGACCTAGACCATCATCTGTATGCAAAAGAAGGGCAGACCCAGAAGGTTCTACAGCAGGTGGTGAGGAGCTATAGTCTGCTAAAGAGCAACATGTCCGGTCAGCCTATTGGACACGTTGAAGCTGCCGCGGAGGACCCTGGTGAAGATCCCGCCACGACAGGAAAAAATATAGATGCTGCTGATGGAGGGCTGGATAAAAACTGAATGGGCTGGAGGTCCTAATCGAGCCTGCTTACCAGGGGGAAACACAGACCTTCACACTGGTAGACCAGACCCTCGCTATTGTGAAGGATGGGTGTGTGCCTGTAGGCTGCCTCAATGTCAAAAACTATGATTTGATCGTTCCTGGGAATACCTTGCTGGCCAAAATTTGTGTCCGAGTGGGACATCCTTTGACGAAGGAGCTTCAAGCTACAGCCAGATAGGAGATCTGCCTGGACCTATGCCGTCGAGGTCCTACAAAGGGAGACTACAACATAGAAGTGGAACAGCCGAGTGATCATGGCCCAGATGGGGGTGGACTGCAAGACCCTGACTCCAGGGCAACAGAAGCTGTTGGAAGACACCCTGTGGGAATTCCAAGAAGTACCAAGAGGTGAAAGACATGGTGGCTAGCATGCTGCAAAATCAGGTGATCCAGGAGAGTTAAAGTCCCTCGCTCTAATGGTCTTGGTGTGAAAGAAAGATGGGAGTCTCCGTTCTGTGTGTATTATCGGAAGATGAATGCTTCTCCCCTGGATTGAGGAGTCGTCCTCCCTAAATCAGTTCTTCTCAACTCTTGAGCTGGCCAGCGGGTACTAGCAGACACCCGTGGCCAACAAGGACAAAGTGAAGACGGTTTTCATCCTACCTATGGGACTCTACGATTTCAACCAGATGCCGTTCAGCCTGTCCAATTTCCCCGGAACATTCCAGCAGCTGATGGAGTACTATCTTGGGGGACCTCAACTTTGAGTTGATATTGATACCTGGATGAAATTGTAGTGTTTGGGACCTCCTTTGAGGATCACCTCCAGAAGCTGCAGTAGGTCCTAGGATGGCTACGAAACCATAGGCTCAAGATGAAGCCCAAGAAATGCCAACTGTTCCAACAGCAGATAGAGTATTTGGGACACATGACCACCCCAGAGGGGGTAAAGCCAGCCCCCAGCAAGATGGATGCCATCCAGAATTGGCCCCAGCTTTTTAAACTACGAAAGGTGCAGGCATTCGTGGGATTGGCCAGCTACTGCCAAAGGTTTATACTCAAGTTTGCTCATTTGGCAGGCCCATTAAACGAGTTATCAAGGGGCACTTTGGGGGACTGAAAGAATTGTCTCATTGAGTGGGGACCCAGTCAACAAGAGTCCTTTGAAGCAGAGAAGGAGGGGCTGACCAGTGCCCCGATTTGTTGCTTATGCACAGTTCAATACCCCATTCTAGCTGTACACTGATGGAAGTCTAAACGGTCTGGGGGCCATGCTATCCCAAGTTCAGGACGGACGTGAGAGTCATTACCTATGGCAGCAGGTCTCTGAGGGAGTCGAAGCACAACCCTGACATCTATAGCTACTTTAAATTGAACCGAAAGGTTCGCAGAGTACCTGACAGGTGCAGAGGTGACCGTGATGATGGAGAATGCTAAGCTAGGTGTGCTTGAACAGAGGTGGATGGCTTGCCTTACTAAGTAAAAATATCGTATCAAGTTCCGGTTGGGGAGGGAGAATGCCAATGCACTCTCCCAAGTCCCTGTAGGGTTGCCGACTCAGAGGACCAGAGGACATTGAAATTTCTGACCTTATTCGATTACCCATGTTCCATTACATGGCACAATTAAGTGGGGTGGCATCCAGGATGTCACTAGCCTTGCTGGCTGGATATAGCTACGTCTTGCCAGCTTCCATAGTACTAAAAAGTACTGGTGTGCGGAATCTAACAAGCCCCCGGTGTTTTCACCACAGCCCGCTGCAAGGCAGATTGGATTAGTGTGTCCGGGAAATTGCAGGTCGTGTTGCCGCTTGGAAGCAGTAGGGTAGCAGGTTAGCAGAGCTGAGGCACGAACAGAAGTCTGGATACACGGGAGACAAACCGAAGAGGACTTGAGAGCTGGAGTAAACTGGGAAAAAAACCTGATACTCTTGCGTTAGTCAGGTGCACAGAGCTGCCTTAAATAGGCCTCTAGATGAGAATCAGGTGCTGGACTGATGACAGTTTCACAGAAGGTTTAGGAACTGCAGTACCGGCTGCCAGCCCCTAGAGGGGGACGAGAGCTCCAGCTACTGCAGAGCAGTACGCATGTATAGAGGATTCGCCAGCGACCGCCGACGGGGGTGGCCTCACCGACGGGGTGAGTGCAGCGGTCGCTCTGCGCCCTGATGTGACAGTAGCCCCCCTTTTAAGGGTGGACTCTAGACACCCCATTTTGAGCACCTGTGGAAACTTTCTGCAGAACCTCTTCATAAGCTGAGTGGCATGAAGGTCATCCTTTCTCACCCAGGAGCGCTCTTCGGGACCATAACCCTTCCAGTTAACAAGGAAGTAGGGAACACCCTTCGATATTTTAAAATCCAAGATTTCATCAACCTTATATTCTTCCTGCTGTTCCACTGTGACAGGTTTGGGAGGTGATTTGGAGGCCAAGAACCTATTGAGGACCACGAGTTTCAGAAGTGATGCATGGAAGACATTGGAAATGTGCAGAGACGGAGGTAGAGACAGCCAATAGGCTACCGGATTGATGACTTGGGTGATGGTGTAAGGGCCAATGAATCGAGGGGCAAACTTCATCCTGGGTACCCTAAGACGGACAAAGCGAGTAGACAGCCAGACTTTGTCTCCTGGGGCCCATCGAGGAACTGCACGTCTTTTGTCTGCTTAAACCTTGTACCGAGCTGAAGCTTTTATTAGATTAGCCCGTACTTTGGACCAAATGTCAGAAAACTTCTGGACCACAGAATTAGCTGCAGGGACATCAGATGATGGCAAAAGAAGGGGTAAATGGGGGTGTCGAAGTTGACGAAGAATGGAGATTTCTGGGTGGACTCGTGAAATAAATTGTTGTGGGCGAACTCAGCCCAAGGTAGCAGTTCCACCCAGTTGTCCTGAGTAGGGGAAATATACAGTCTGAGAAATTTTTCCAGGTCCTGGTTCACCCTCTCGGTTTGCCCATTAGACTGTGGATAGTGGGTGGTGGAAAAGTTCAGCTTGACGTTGATTAGTTTACACAGAGCTCACCAAAATCGTGGCATAAATTGGGTTCCCCTATCGGACACAATTTTGAGAGGACAACCATGTAGACGGAAGACGTCTCGGATAAAGATAGACGTGAGAACTGCTGCTGAAGGTAGACCTGTCAACGGTGTAAAATGAGCCATCTTTGAAAAACGAACGACCACGACCCAGGTGGTATCGTACCCCTTAGAAGGTGGAAGGTCTGTGATGAAGTTCATGGAGATATGAGTCCACGGACTTTCCGGAATGGGAAGGGGGTGTAAAAGACCAATGGGACGTCCAGGAACCCCTTTGTGCTGGGCACACAAGTGACAGGCCGCCACAAATTCTCGTACATCTCAGAGAAGAGAAGGCCACCAATAGTTTCTTGCAAGTAGATCACAGGTCTTCTTGAATCCAGCCTGTCCTGAGAATAGGGAGCCATGTGCCCATGCCAATAGTTTAGGGCGTGACTCCAACGGAACAAAAGTCTTCCCTGGAGGGGTGGCTTCAGGAGTGGTGGCTGAGAGTAGTATCCACTTGGGGTCTATTATGTATTCAGGACCCACACCTGGTTGATTGTCCATGGTGTCGAACGATCTGGAGAGAGCGTCTGCTTTAACATTCTTGGTGCCAGGATGATAAGTGATTAATATATCGAACCGGGAGAAGAACAGGGACCACCGAGTTTGACGTGGGTTCAGCCGTCGGGCAGAATGAAGGTAGAGGAGATTCTTGTGGTCAGTGTATACCGTAATGGAATGCAGGGCTCCTTCCAAAAGGTGTCTCCATTTCTCCAATGCCAACTTAATGGCGAGAAGCTCCTTATCCACGATTCCATAATTCTTTTCAGAAGCTGAAAGCTTCTTGGAGAAGAATCCACAAGGTTGAATCTTCCCATTGGGTAATTGTTCAGAGAGAACCACCCCAACAGCGAATGAGGAGGCATCCACCTCCAGGAAGAAAGGCAAGGTGGTATTCGGTTGGCTGAGGATTGGGGCAGAAACCTGTCCTTGAGTAGTTGAAAGGCTTGGTTGGCCTCCGGGGACCACTGACAAGGATCAACTGATTTGTGTGTTAGTGCTGTGATGGGAGCAATAATAGAGGAGAAATCTTTGATGAACCGCCGATAGTAGTTGGCGAAGCTCACAAATCTCTGAATAGCCTTCAGTCCCGTAGGCCATGGTCAGTTCAACACAGCTTGAACTTTATCCGGATCCATCTTCAGGCCAGTACCAGACAAGATGTATCCCAAGAAAGGAACAGATGACTGCTCGAAGAGACACTTCTGTAGTTTGCAGTAGAGTTGGTGGACTCTCAGGCGTTCTAAGACTTGACAAACATGGCCACGATGATCCGAGAGAGAGCCAGAGAAGATCAGGATATCATCCAGGTATACGACCATGAAGGAGTACAGCATGTCCCTGAAGATCTCGTTGCTAAAGTTCTGGAACACTGCAGGAGCATTGCAGAGGCCAAAGTGCATGACCAGGTACTCGTTGTGGCCATCCCGAGAATTGAATGCCGTCTGCCATTCATCCCCGGGCTTAATACGGATCAGATTATATGCACCGCGCCAATCCAACTTAGTAAATATGGTAGCACCCTGAATTCTGTTGAATAACTCGGAAATCAGTGGCAACAGGTACTTGTTCTTGATGGTGATGTCATTCAGACCCCAATAATCTATGCAAGGACGGAGACCCCCAGCCTTCTTCTCCACAAAGAAGAATCCAGCACCTGCTGGGGAGGAAGAAGGTCTGATGAACCCCCCAAGCGAGATTGTCCTTGATATATTCGGACATAGCCTGCGTTTCAGGTAGAGAAAGAGGGTAAATATGGCCCCGGGGGGAGTTTTGTTGTGCATTAAATCAATAGCACAGTCCCAGGGACGATGAGGTGGAAGTTTCTCTGCTTGTGACTATGGACACTGCACAGTACCACTTCTCCTGTCCTGTATACTGGGTGTAATTCTTAGTATCTGCTCTTATTCTGTATATATATACACTGCACAGTACCACTTCTCCTGTCCTGTATACTGGGTGTAATTCTCAGGATCTGCTCTTATTCCGTATATATATACACTGCACAGTACCACTTCTCCTGTCCTGTATACTGGGTGTAATCCTCAGTATCTGCTCTTATTCTGTATATATGGAAACTGCACAGTACAACTTCTCCTGTCCTGTGTACTGGGTGTAATTCTCAGTATCTGCTCTTATTCTGTATATATGGACACTGCACAGTACCACTTCTCCTGTCCTGTATACTGGGTGTAATTCTCAATATCTGCTCTTATTCTGTATATATGGACGCTGCACAGTACCACTTCTCCTGTCCTGTATACTGGGTGTAATCCTCAGTATCTGCTCTTATTCTGTATATATGGACACTGCACAGTACCACTTCTCCTGTCCTGTATACTGGGTGTGATCCTCAGTATCTGCTCTTATTCTGTATATATGGACACTGCACAGTACCACTTCTCCTGTCCTGTATACTGGGTGTAATCCTCAGTATCTGCTCTTATTCTGTATATATGGACACTGCACAGTACCACTTCTCCTGTCCTGTATACTGGGTGTGATCCTCAGTATCTGCTCTTATTCTGTATATATGGACACTGCACAGTACCACTTCTCCTGTCCTGTATACTGGGTGTGATCCTCAGTATCTGCTCTTATTCTGTATATATGGACACTGCACAGTACCACTTCTCCTGTCCTGTATACTGGGTGTAATCCTCAGTATCTGCTCTTATTCTGTATATATGGACACTGCACAGTACCACTTCTCCTGTCCTGTATACTGGGTGTAATCCTCAGTATCTGCTCTTATTCTGTATATATGGACACTGCACAGTACCACTTCTCCTGTCCTGTATACTGGGTGTAATTCTCAGTATCTGCTCTTATTCTGTATATATGGACACTGCACAGTACCACTTCTCCTGTCCTGTATACTGGGTTGTAATTCTCAGTATCTGCTCTTATTCTGTATATATGGACACTGCACATTACCACTTCTCCTCTCCTGTATACTGGGTGTAATCCTCAGTATCTGCTCTTATTCTGTATATATGGACACTGCACAGTACCACTTCTCCTGTCCTGTATACTGGGTGTAATCCTCAGTATCTGCTCTTATTCTGTATATATGGACACTGCACAGTACCACTTCTCCTGTCCTGTATACTGGGTGTAATCTCAGTATCTGCTCTTATTCTGTATATATGGACACTGCACAGTACCACTTCTCCTGTCCTGTATACTGGGTGTAATCCTCAGTATCTGCTCTTATTCTGTATATATGGACACTGCACAGTACCACTTCTCCTGTCCTGTATACTGGGTGTAATTCTCAGTATCTGCTCTTATTCTGTATATATGGACACTGCACAGTACCACTTCTCTTCTGTATGCTGGGTGTGATGCTCAGTATCTTATCCTGTACATATAGAC
This sequence comes from Rhinella marina, assembly GCA_900303285.1. Classification (NCBI taxonomy): domain Eukaryota; kingdom Metazoa; phylum Chordata; class Amphibia; order Anura; family Bufonidae; genus Rhinella; species Rhinella marina. Next base: position 12,387 of record ONZH01027960.1, read on the forward strand.
AGTGAACAGTACGACTTTCCTGGTTATTTATTAACTATTTCACTTTCAGCTTCTTGATTATTAGATTTATGCTGTGGTTGGAAATAAAGTGCAGTATCAGGGAGGTCACGATGGTCTCACTCAGCAGGTGGTCAAGGACGTAACTCTGAAAAGAAATGACAGCCATAATTATGTAACTCCACCAAAGTTTATTTAAAGGGTAAGTACAGCTTGATAAGGTAAGTTGGTGGTACATACCTGGAGGCAGTGGGAGAGGCAGCCATTGGTACGATGGGAGTACTCCACAGTGTTCAGAGCTTCCCGGACATAGTCATCACTTGTCTTCACTAGAATGTTGGTCTTCATCTTGTGGGTCATGTTGGTGGACACGTAATGCGGCAGAACAGACTGAGGAGACAGAGGATAGCCAACCATTTATTCAGCTTCTCTTTTATACATTGTATGTAAATGGGGGAGACTTAGCTTCCTTCTGATTGGCTGATATTGATCAGGCTTCCTTATTTACAAGCCATTAAGAAGTCAGTGTATTATTGGACACTACTACTGTAATATTAGGTCTTGTTCTCCATTCACATCCAGAGCTGCAAGCACAATTCTGCTGTAACATCATGTCTTATAGCACAATCACATCCAGCTCTGCAGTCATCTTTCTACTGTTACATCTTGTTTTGTACTTCAGTCACATCCAGAGCTGCAGTCATCATTCTGCTGTTATATTGTGTCTTGTGACTCATTCGCTTCCAGAGCTGCATTTACACTTTGGACATTTCTTCACATGTGATACTCCTGTCACATCCAAAGCTGCAGTCATCTTGTATTATGTCTTATGATTCAGTCACAACTAGAATTGTATTTGTCATAATGGTATTGTATTACGTTTTATACCCCAGTCACATCCAGAGCTGCATTCCAAAATTTCTGTTTTACTTCATGTCTTATACAGGCCATCAAAAAACATTAGATAACTCATGAAAAAGGCCTGGACACGGGTTGTCCTAACTCCCTCTGACCTTCATGATAAGTAAGGGCTCATGCACACGGCTGTATCCATATCCACAAAGCATGGATACCGGGTGAGAGCCTGCCATCAATGTTTTTCCTCCTTCAGAAATGTCCTTACCTTGTCCTCAAAATGGACAAGAATAGGACATGTTCTGTATTTGTTTAAGTAAATGGGTCTAAATCCGACCCGTAAAAAACATGGATCTCATTTGGACTAACACCACAGTCGTGTGCATGAGCCCTAAGTGTGACTGATGGCTGAGGAGGGTGCAGCAGTGCTGTGGAGGTAATACTGGTACCTGAACTGTAATCCCATCAGATCTGTACTCGTAGTGGAGGGAGCGGGAGAAAAAGTCCATGAAAGCCTAAAAAAAGAGACAACGCGGTGGTGAGATGATGAGTGATAACATCACACAGGTTGTATCTATAACAGATAACGTCCACAAGACACAACTTCACCCATAGATCGGGTAGTGCAACAGGATACCAGGGTTCACACACCCTGAAGATGATGACATCCAGCCCCTAGACATGCATTCTGCAGTTACAACAGGTGCATAGCATCCAGCCCTGAGCAGACATGTGGCGATTGAGTTCCTGACTTCCAGACTTGTTAGAGGGAACCTGCCTTCCATCCCTGCCCAGGACCTGCTCTTGTTTCTGGATAAGAGCGGGTCTTGCAACGCAACCTGTGACTTTTCCCGCTCACGCCAGGTCTAAAAAAGGGGGGAAGGTTACTCGGAAGCATCTAGGTCCAAGATTAATTGGGATAAGTGTGAAAGTCTCTGGCTGGGAGCTGGAGGATCCTGATTTTCATGTTCTGGACACCCTTCCAGAGCCCCAGGAGTATTCTAAAATCTTAGGCATTCAATTTGGCCCGGGTTACTACCCAATGAAAAACTGGGAGGGTAGGCTGAAAATAGATGCTCAGAAGGTAGGTCAGTGGAAGGATTGCTCTTTGATCCATAGGGAAAGCGTTTACTTGGCCAAGGCTTACCTGTTACCATTGTTATTTTGCCAGAACCTCTGTGGACTGGGGTCTATAGCTTGTTTTTCCAGCTTTTATGAGAGAATAGGCTTAACCTAATCAAGAGGGAGGTTACTTAGTTACAGAGGAGACCAGGAGGGTTAGGTATGGTTAACCCTGTGGTGTTTCTTGTGAACGTATTTGTCAAGATGAACCTGGCAAACCTCTGGAATGAGAGGGCTCCACCGTGGATATCCTCCTGTAGTTGGTGGTTTCGGCCTTTCTTCCACGAATGGGAGAATGGAGGGCAAGTGAAAGACTTGCGGGAGCCCCATGGGCATTTTCTGGCTTTGAAGATGATTCGTTGGAGGGGCCTGGAGGTGCTTGAGATCAAGACCTTGCCAAAAAGTTACTTGAAAGTAGGGTTTTGTTGACCATTTTCCAGAAGGCGCTGGTGCTCATAGAGTGTCCAAGTGCGGTCCTTGGGGTAGGATTAAAACTTTTAAACTCAGAAAGGATCCCCTAGACGTATTGGGATCTGGCTTGGTGTGGCTTCCATGGCAGGCTGTATGTAAGGGGCAACTTGACGTACAGCAACTCTGATGAAAGAGGTTGTCCTCGGGAGGAGTGTGGCAACATGCTGGAAAGCATGGACCACTTCTTGCTTCATTGCCCTTTTAATACAGAGGTATACAAATGGCTGGGTTAGCTGGCCTGGTCTAGCCGGCCTCTCTTATGCAGCGTGGACCTATGGTTCATTCAGAGATCTGGGTGGTAGGGATCGGTGCACTTCTTTTCTAGTTATCATAGTGATTAGGCATTTCATGTGGAATGCATGGTGCTAAGTTTCTATTGAAAAAAATCCTGGTGGAAAAGGTTTGTAGCAACATCATGGGTGACGTGGTGGAGGTCCACTCTTTGGGGATTGGAAGGTTGTGTGGATCCAAAGCCTCTTGCCTTTGGAGGGCTTTTCCTTTCGGTTGCCCTGACTGAGTAGTCCTCCTTGAGAGGGGCTGATGGGGTTCCTTTTTTTGCCCAATTTGGAGGATGGGGTCTGTGCTCCCCATGGCATCCTTTACTGAGATTAGGGTCAGAGTTAGAGATAGAATCAGGGCTAGTTTTTCTTTTGTTGGGTCAGTTTTAGGGATAGGAGTAGGGTTCATGATGAGGTTCATGAAAGTTTAGTTGGGGGTGTTGTGGTGGAGGTGGGTCTTGGTTTCTAGATGGGCATTCCCCTTTCCCATTTCTCTGATGGTGAGCTGGAAATGTCACTATTTAGAAATGTCACGGACGTTCCTGTGACAGGTAGCAGGAGGTCAGTCAGATTGCCAACACGTGGTATGATCTGACATGTTTTCCTTTTTTGTTGTTGGTATGCACCACACCCTTTTCCCTCAGGTGTTGCTGGTATGGTAATTGTCTCTCCCCTATTTATTGCTGCTTCTACCACAGTTCCTTGTGGTTTATAGCTTCAGTGGATATTGTGGTGGTTTGGTGTTGGCTCTGAGATCCTGGAGCCTCCATTTCTTCATTGAAGATAAGTGTCCTCATTCCCTTTAGTGTGTTACGTTACATTTCCCAGTTGTTTGGCCTGAGGGAGACTCATGTTCGTCCTTCCTGTTGGAGGAACAGGTAGACTTATTCCTGTCATTAGTTCCAGGGTCCTATAGGGTCAGTTTGGTTTTGGTTTCTGTGTATGAACTCGCCTACCTTTGAGACCTGTTCATACTGGTAGTCACTCAGGATTTGAGTCAGGGTTTCCTTTAGGAGGTGTCCATCTTCCTTCCCTAGTTTCCCAAAGAAACATAGAAGATTGACGGCAGAAAAAGACCACCTGGTCCATCTAGTCGCCCTTTTATTATCCTTTTATTGTTATCTTAGGATAGATACATGTTTATCCCAGGCATGTTTACATTCAGTTACTGTGGATTTATCAACCACCTCTGCTGGAAGTTTGTTCCAAGCTTCTACTACACTTTCAGTGAAATAATATTTTCTAATGTTGTTCTTGATTTTCCCCCAACTAACCTCAGATTGTGCCCCCTTGTTCTTGTGTTCAGTTTCATATTAATAACCCTTCCCTCCTGAACTTTATTCAGTCCTTTAACATATTTAAAGGTTTCAATCATGTCCCCCCTTTCTCTTCTTTCCTCCAGATGATACATATCAAGAAAGACTCCGAGTTCTTAATAAGTTTTATGTTTTAGACCTTCCACCATTTTTGTAGCTCTTCTTTGGACCCAATATCCTTTTGCAGACGAGGTCTCCAGAATTGAACGCAGTATTCCAGATGTGGTCTCACTAGAGCTCTATACAGAGGTATCACAATCTCCCTCTTTCTGCTTGTTATACCTCTAGCTATGCAGCCAAGCATACGATTTGCTTTCCCTACCGCCTGGCTGCATTGGTTACTCATTTTGAGGCCGTCAGAGATGACTACCCCCAAATCCTTCTCTTCTGAGGTCTTTGTTAGCACAGAACTGCCAATACAATACTCAGATAGAGGATTTCTTCTCCCCAAGTGCATTATTTTACATTTGGAAACATTGAACTGCAGTTTCCATTGTTTTGACCACTTATCTAATAAAGATAAATCATTCTCCATATTATCGACACCTCCTGGAACATCAACCCTATTACACACTTTTGTGTCATCAGCAAACAAGCAAACCTTCCCTACCAAACCTTCCCTCCTACGCTCTGTGTGGTTCCTCCCTCCCCACACACCTGAGTGTGAGATAAAGGCTTGTAAGTATTGAACTTTGGCTTGTGGGAATTGTTGGTAGTGAAGCGTGTGCTATGGTTTTGTTCTAAATTTGATGTTTATGTTGACATGGTTTTTATAATTTTTATGTTGTAGATTGGATCAAATAGGGGGTTTAGCTTAGGTTGGATCATAGATCTGAAATCGATTCATTCAAACACTTAGGTTTTAATGCTGTCCTGTCTCCTTACCTCCTTACAGCATTAAAAAGTATCGCCTCCATGCAGGCATAATTCGTTTCACCCGGAGTCGTACGAGACTTCAATGAATTCATTCAGTATTAATTTCTGCTTCTTTAAAAACATTTAGAATTAGAAATCTGAAGTCGACTTCCTAATTTGAAATGTTTTTAAAGATGCAGAAATTAATACCAAATTGTGTAACTTCTGGTAAAACGGAATTTGGTTCCACAGATGCAATACATTTTAATTCTGGATGGAGACAGCTTCATATCATGGCTTTCCAATGGTCGAGAAGCTGCATGCAAGTCTTACATCACCAAGCACAGTGCCAAGCATCAGATGGGGTTTTTTAAAGCATGCTGCCACTGGACTCTGGAGCAGTGGAAACGTGTTCAGTGGACAAACCAATCACACTTCTCTGTCTGGCGGTCTATTGGATGAGTTTTGGTTTGGTTAATGCCAGGAGAAGATTACCCATCTGAATGTATTGTGCCACCTGTAAGGTTTGCAAGCAAGCTCCATGAAGGCAGTGGTGGGTGAGTTTGTTGTGGAACAACCTGACTGTCCGCGCAGAGCCCTGACCACATCCCCATCCAGCACCTTTGGGATGAACTACAGCAGAGAATGTCAGCCAGACCATCTCCTCCAACATCAGGGTCTGACCTCACAAATGACTGGGAAAAAATTCCCAAAGACACCCTCCAAAATCTTGTAGAAAACCTTCCCAGAGGAGCAAAGGGGGAACAACTCCATATTAATGTCTATGGATTTAGGTGGAATGTGAAGTTATCCTAATACTTTCTCCATATGGTGTAGGTTAGTATCATTGTTGACAGTCATACGGCTTCTGAAGATGTTTTATATGACATCCTATAGGTACCTTAGTAGCTCCATACATAGTGGCCATTGGAAAAGGACGAGCCCCGGCAGCGGAGGAGAGGTTTATGATCAGACCTTTTTTCCTATAAAAAAAAAGAGGTCAATGTAAGCCAGTGTCCCATCAGCTTCTCAATTATGTTGATACATCCTTCCGTGGTGGCAGGTATGTGAGGATATCAATGTAGATGGTGCTCCTGACAAGTTGTCAGAAGAATCACTCAGTAGTGCAGCCTCAGGCTTTGACCTGTAGCTTCAAGTGAGGAGAATTAATCCTACAGGTTTTCTGAGACTTATGTGCTTTCCTCTGGATAGGACATCTTATCTGATCGCTGGGGGTCAGACACGGAGTATCCCCGCTAATCAGCTGTTTGCAAAGGCACCGGTGGTCCTCTGAGTGCCAAGGCCTTCTCTCATCTCACCAACCACAGCGCCGTACATTGTATAGTGGCTGTGCTTGGTATCGCACTCAGCCCCAGTCACTTCCATGGGGTCTGAGCTGCTCCTAGGCCACATGACCGATGAATGTGATGTCACTGGGCCTAGGATATTGTCTATATTAGCTATCAAATAATGTCATATGTATATTTGATTCCAGGTCGTTTAATACTCAATTTATGTATTGTATTTTATGCACTGTGCCTGATTAACCAGCAGGTGGCAGTGTAGCTGGTTGAGGAAGATCTTTAGATAGAATGGAACTTACCATTCCATTCTCCACCCTTTTGGGCAGAAGTGGGCTAGTCCTGCTTCCTACCAAGGGAGTGGTATGAAGCTATAGGGAGTCGAGACAAGACATGGCTCTGTGAGGAGAGCAGCAGGAGTCTTCCAGGGGAAGCAGCTCATAGAGTAACCCAACTCCTTGCATTTTGTAGAATGAGGGGGTCAGAAGCCAAAGACACCCCACTCAAAGGTACCAGAACTGTCAAAGTCAGACTGACTGAACCAGACTAGAACCAGGTACCAGACTGAAGCTGGAGATTAGCACCCTGAGAGAAATTGTATCCATGTTCGCCCGCTTGTTTATCCCAAAACCTGCTGTAACCAAGAGAAACATCAACTGTTGTCAAGTAAAGCTGTTGAACTTGATCAAGCCTGGACTCAACTTATTTTCCACCAACTCCAACTCTACTTTTTTGAATGCTACGGAGCCTAAACCTGGGGAGCGACAGTATCCAGGTAACACTATCAGATCACATCACTACTAAGCAATCCTAAAAACTTGGGACCCCGATCATGCCCTGGAGGGCCACATCTCAGTAGTGGATCCAGCATGACCAACAAGTTGTTAATTTAGAGAGATTTTCCAGTGTTATGTAAGCAAATAATCCAGCAGACACCCACCTGCATTGTCAGAGAATGGCCAATCATGCTGAACCCCGTCATTTAAACACTCAGATGCCTCATTCAACAGCAATCGTGGCATTTGTGAGGTTAGGCAGAGGGATGTGGCTCCCTCTGCCTTCCGATCAGAGCCCGGCGCTGTGAAATGGTTACCATGACAGCCTGGGTGGTGCTGAGGCTTTCCTGGCCTGTTATAGTAACCTCCCTGCTAAACTGTGCACGAGGCACAGCTCAGCAGACAGAGCAGCAGGATGCCATTCACCCTAATAGATCTCATTTAGGGCTCATGCACATGACCATTGGGTGTTTTTTGCGGTCCACAAAACACTGGTACCAGCCATGTGCATTTTGCAGAATGGAAGGACCAGCCCCTTATAGAACAGTCCTATCCTTGTCCATAATGTTCTTTTGTTTTGTTTTTTTGCGTAAAGGCCATGTGGACATACGGACATGAAATGCACACATTTTTCATTTCCGTTTATTCTGTAAAAAAGAATGGACAGGGAAAAAAATATGTTTGTGTGTATGAGCCCTTAGGGTGAATAGGAAAAGGGATCAAAAGATCCCAGGTTCTAGAACCCTGAGGGGGCTAAAAGTTATTAAATTCTTACTATTAAATAAGAAGTAAAAAATACCCACAAATATATTAAAAGTTTAAATCACCCCAAACAATAAAAAATAGACATAACAGGTATCACTGGTATCATCGCATCTGAAAATGTCTCAGCTATTAAAATCTATAAATATTTTTCCTGCGCAGCGTAGACCGTAATGGAAAAATAAAATAAAACACGCAATTTGCCATTTTTTGTCACCTTATCCCCCTAAAAAATTGAACAATGGTGACCAAAAAGTTGCATGCACCCAAAAAATTACTGTAATAAAACCTATAGTTTTCCCTGCAAAAAACATGCCCTCACACAGGACAGAAATATAAAAAAGGTTATGACTGTCAGAAAAAGGCGATGCAAAGAAATTTTTTAAATGTAATAAAAAAAAAAACTATACAAGTTTGGTATCGCCATGATCATATTGAGCCGCAAGACAAGGACAACATGTAACTTTTATTACGCAGTGAACTTTAATATCAAAACCAAACAACCCTTGTCAGAATTGTAGATTTTTATCAATTTAACCCCACATAGAATTTTTTTTCCCGTTTCCCAATACAAGACATGGTAAATTAAACAGTGCCATTAAAAAGAACTTACGGTATATCGCAACCCCCCCAATATGGCTATATAAACGTTATAGCTTTTGGGACGCGGGGGAAGAGAAAGCAATTAAGTAAGCACTAGAGATGAGCGAGTAGTGAAATATTCGAAAGTTGGAAATTCGATTCGAATAGACCGCGAAATTCGACTATTCGACCGGATATCGAATCCCATTAAAGTCTATGGGAAAAAAATGCTCGCCACTTGGAAATCTCAATTCGACCACTTGGAGGTCACCAAGTCCACCCTGGAACCTCAGAAAAGGATGCCAACACTGCTGGAATGCAACTGGGACAGCAGGGGAAGCATGTCTGGGTGCATATAACGCGCCCAAGTCGCACTATTACGCCACTATCACAGCCTCTCAACAATACACTCCAAACACAATCTAACCTCTCTGTAAAGTGAGACCATACAAGGAAACCTTCTTTCCTCTACATTGCCATGGACCCCAAGCCAAACTAGACAAAAAAGAAGATAAAATTCTGCACCCCTTAAAATCACGTTGCCTATGACAACCACAGATGGCATAGGCAAGGGGGAAAGCAAATAGACCCCACCCCTAATTGTCATTGTGTGTGTGTGTGAAATGTGGTCAGACATGTCTTCTTTAAAATGTAAAAACTCAAACACATGCAGAAGCCTTAAAATGCCCAAATTGTTGGCGCTAGAGATGTCAGTGACCCGACCTGGCCCAGTGTCATGTCTAGCAGGTAAAGCAGTGGGGATGTTGAGGGATGCGTAGGACCGCAAAAGGCAGGAAGAGGCCGTGGGCTGGCCAGAGGCTCATGGAAAATTTTGTGGAGGCCCAAGAGGTGAGACGTCTTAAAAATTGTGTGGAGGCTAAAGAGGTGAGACCTCTTAAAAATTATGTGGAGGCCCAAGAGGTGAGACGGGTTAAAAATTATGTGGAGGCCCAAGAGGTGAGACCTCTTAAACATTTTGTGGAGGCCCAAGAGGTGAGACCTCTTAAAATTATGTGGAGGCCCAAGAGGTGAGACCTCTTAAAGATTTTGTGGAGGCCCAAGAGGTGAGACCTCTTAAAGATTTTGTGGCAGGCCCAAGAGGTGAGACGGGTTAAAAATTATGTGGAGGCCCAAGAGGTGAGACTCTTAAAGATTTTGTGGAGGCCCAAGAGGTGAGACCTCTTAAAAATTATGTGGAGGCCCAAGAGGTGAGACCTGTTAAAAGTTATGTGGAGGCCCAAGAGGTGAGACCTCTTAAAGATTTGTGGAGGCCCAAGAGGTGAGACCTCTAAAGATTTTGTGGAGGCCCAAGAGGTGAGACCTCTTAAAGATTTTGTGGAGGCCCAAGAGGTGAGACCTCTTAAAGATTTTGTGGAGGCCCAAGAGGTGAGACCTCTTAAAGATTTTGTGGAGGCCCAAGAGGTGAGACCTCTTTAAAATTATGTGGAGGCCCAAGAGGTGAGACCTCTTAAAAATTATGTGGAGGCCCAAGAGGTGAGACCTCTTAAAATTATGTGGAGGCCCAAGAGGTGACACCTCTTAAAAATTATGTGGAGGCCCAAGAGGTGACACCTCTTAAAAATTATGTGGAGGCCCAAGAGGTGACACCTCTTAAAAATTATGTGGAGGCCCAAGAGGTGAGACCTTTTAAAGGCTGCAGTTATCCACAGATTTGCATGCAATGTAAAATGGTTACACTCATTTTATAAAGGCAACTATCATGAAAAATCAGTTTAAATGTATTGAGGGCAGCACAGAGTATTTCTACAGAGGAAGGAGTATTCTTTTTATTTTTTTTCCTTTTTTTTATATGTATATGCTGTTGCCTTCAGTATATGAGAGTTGATTTCATGATGCTACTGCAGCCACTTAAAACGTTTTAAGTCTTGTTTTGTTTTTTTGAATACTGAGAATGCTATTTTGTACCAGATTTTGTATGTAAAGACTGAACACATTAAAATGAGAATGTTACCAAAATTATAATTTATAATTTATTTACCTTTTGTGGAGGCCCAAGAGGGGAGACCCGTTAAAAATTATGTGGAGGCCCAAGAGGTGAGACCTCTTAAACATTTAGCGCAGGCCCAAGAGGTGAGCCATAAATATATAAATTGTTCTTATTTACGGAGCAATTCTACGGCGGTTAAGGAGGAGGAGGAGGAGGAAATGGCACTTCATACATATGGCACTTTACTTTTGGCTGCTTTCCACGGTTGGAGAAGCAAAGTCCGGGTCAATCCACTTGCTGTTCATTTTGATTAGCGTCAGCCTGTCGGCACTGTCGGTTGACAGGCGGCTGCGCTTATCGGTGATAATGCCCCCGGCAGCGCTGAACACCCTTTCTGATAGCACGCTGGCGGCAGGGCAGGCAAGCACCTCCAAGGCGTACAGGGACAGTTCCAGCCACGTGTCCAACTTGGAGACCCAGTAAGTGTAGGACGCCGAGGATCGGGGAGGACAGGGTTACGGTCTGCCCAGGTACTCCCGCAACATCCGCCAATACTTGTCCCTCCTGCTGATAGCGGGCCCCGCAGTGATGGAAGTTGCACGAGGGGGTGCCATGAACGTGTCCCACACCTTGGAGAGTGTTCCCCTGGTGGCTGTGGGCCTGATCGATGTTGAGGGACTCTGGAGACCCTCTCCTCTCTGCCGCCAGCGATGGCTGGGTGGGAAAATCTCCATCATGTTCTGCACGAGTTCCCTCTGGTATTCCAGCAATCGATTCGTCCTCTCCTCTACCGGAATAAAAGAGGAGACCGTTATCTTTATACGGGGGTCCCAGGATTTGCGAAGACCCAGTACAGTTTGGTTCTCCACTATCCGGACAACACGTGTGTCCCGGGAAAAAGCAGCCCAGCATGAAGTCAGCCATGTGT